>JAFJYG010000245.1:0-61998 GCA_017366145.1 Cadophora sp. M221 | reverse complement strand
CCCATATCTCACACTCCTCACACCCCTCACATCAAAAGTTCAAAGGACGCCGGTCAAAGAAAGGGGACAGAAAAAAAAAGGCACACTCACTTGCGACTGTAGTTCTTGCCACAGATGCTGCACTGGAAGGGCCGCTCCTTGGTATGACACCGCTCGTGGCGGATCAGGTGCTCGGTCTTTGCAAAGGCGCGCGAGCAGAAGCGGCACGCTTTGCCTACGCCGCCTGCTCCTGTGCTCGAGGCTGTGCTGGTGCTGTTGTTGTTGTTGCCGCCGCGTCGTGGGCTCGACATGTTTACTTTTGGTGGCATTGCGGAGAAGGGCAGCGGCGAGGAGGGAGGGGAATGGAGGGGATGGCGGGGACGTTGTTCTGTTGGACCTGATGCAGATTGCGGTGCGGTGCAGGTGGGTTGGGTGTGCGGATTGAATTGGATTCGAGTCGCAGTTTCGGGTGTAGCGCGCGCGATCATATGCCGAGGATCCAGGTCAGACCAGGTTGATTGATAATTAGCCAGCCAGCCCGCGACTGGGTAACGAAGAACTCACTCAAAGCAGTGGTTTTCAAAGAAAGAGTATGGAGTGATTATCCTTCACTCAATTGACCAAGTGAATACATCAGTTAGCAACAATTGTCCGCACTGCTTCGAGAGTGGTTGATGTTTGTGTGTCTGATCCATTTCAACCTGTGAAGCTCCAGACCTCGAAAGCTATGAAAGCTATGACGTGTTTTTAGAGTTTTCACCCGACTAACCTGGCCTAGCTCGGCTTAACTTCGCTTAATCCTCAAGGTAGGACCCTATTCCCATCTAAGTAACTTGATTCTAAGGTACTGTAGATGTCGTCGACAAAGTACAATAGTGCCATACTCACACGGTCTACATGAACAATGAATGGCCTGGGACTAGAGCAAGTGTCAAATAGTAAGGGAGTATGCTCCTCCTGCAGCTACCTGAAGAATATCTAACGATCATTCTTGTAGTAGGGAAGCAGTTCAGGTGCCTAGGCAAATATGGTGAAGCTTATTATCTATTTAATGCAAAGGGCAAGCAAAGAGCGAAGTACCAAACACTGATACATAAGTCTAGACCATCATCTCCCTCTTCCTTCGTCGTCGCTCTTATAACCTTTTCTACAGAATTGATACAAGGACCGAATCTACACGAGGGTTTCCTACAGAAGTCTACTTTCTCCGTTACAGCTACCACCTGCTACATCGTCCACCAGCTTCGCCATCGCCGACATGGGATGGGAGGTTTCTCATGAGGACGTGATCATTTCAAGGCGGTGGAGGTAAAAGCTTGGGAAATGCTGATGGCCGCCACGATTAGCGAAGTCGAAGCGATTTACTCACTACGTCCCTGGGAAGATGACAACACCAGCAGTGTTCGCGCTGCATTTCATAGGTTCAAGACATCTCCAGGGAGCAACTTGCTGGTTCATCAAACCCGGCTGCCGGTTTCGACGCATATGAGGTTTGATGGGAAGTTCAGAGTGCCACCAGGACTGTTCATCGTAGATATTGGGAAAGATCTGGAGGGGCTCAATGTAAGTTGCATGAATGAGACATTCGATACGTAATCTGGCCTGGCTGGCGATGAAGATACGGAATACCGTTCACATTGGCCAGACATATTGAGCACAATACCCAGGCGTCATCCTTGGAAGACTACATCATGGACGTTTCTTCTTCTGTATGTCTCGTCGCTGTATTCCTTGAGGCTTTGCCGAACTTGAAAGTGTCTCGATCTTGGTCGTCGTTCGGACTCGTCTGCTCCTGCGAGGGGGAATTTTGGGAACCTCAGAGTCTCGAGACTCGGCAGTCTGCTGTACTCGTCGCGGTATATTGGGAAGTACGGAACTTGAAAGGCCTTTCTTGTGCCTTGCTGTCGAACTTCCTTGCCCCGATCCTGTAGCATCCTTTCGTGAAGCTGGTGCTGTGCGTCGCGCTGTGACGGTAGCCTTCGCATTTTCCGCCATTACCCTTTGGAGCGCTTGGCTCAACCCATCAAACTCTGCACCCCAATACCGAGCATTTCAAATCGTGGTTCAATATTTTGTCAAATCGGTTGAATCGCCGTTCCTTGACACCTGACAAAGGGCTTCCCAGTGCGATGCGGCAATCCTGTAGTAGATTGTATCCGATACCGTGGACCGACGGTCTTCGAGGTTGAGACAGTGTGCCTAGTAATCTGATGGGCTCTCTCGGAGTCAAGAATGTCGTACATTGCACGCCAGTCAAGTGAGCTGATGGCCTCCCAGTATTTGATATCAATCTCGAGGTGCTGCTTTTCCACCGTAGAGCAGTCTAGGTTGCGGGTCTTTACGCTGTCCATGAACAGCGCCTTCCAATGATTAGACTCCTCCCTCCAATATTGATCGTTCGTGATACGTATTCGATGGGCGTTCGCAGGCGTGCTCGGGTCGAAAACCTCGAGCGAGCGTGTAATCGTCTCCAATGTCTCTCCTCTAAAGCTTTGTGGATTCATTCAAAGTTGACTTATGCCATGGTGATCGGGAGAAAGATGATGGTTTGGATGAACACGCACCGTCCAAGCTTTACTTAGTCATGACTAAGCAACGGTGGCATATCATGTGTTGACTTCGCCAAGGCTTTGATTGGCCAGCAATTGGTTGTTTCATGAGGAAGGCTTCTCAGCCTATGAAGCAATAGGGCGTCTATTTACACAATGTATAGCTCTCTTATAGACACTCATTCTTCACGTCGCATCTCCTTCTTCCCCCTATCTTTTCCAATCTATTACTTTATGATTTATCCAAGACTATCTTATCTATATAGGCAGCAAATCAAGTGGCATCGCAGGCCTTTCTTTCAGTTGGAGCAGAACAGAAGATTTCTCATCAGTACTGTACAGGCGAGGGTCCTGAGCAGCCGAAAAGCAAATCAAATCCGTTCGACAGAAGAAGCGGGAAACAACACCCAACTCCATCTCAAGTTGCATTGAGACTTTAGACTGCTATTGAGGTTGAGCCTCAAGATTTGACGAAAGGATGGTGTTTCGGCAGCGACCCTGCCCGTTGCGATATCCTCTTGGACGAAGACAATTCTCGCGGGGTCGGGTCAGTAGGCTCCATTTCGAGATAAACCACAATTGGCGATCTTTACCTTAGCTGTCGTGATCACGAACCGGTCGGGGAATCCACTTACGATGACTTTACCACGTCAAGACCCTGACAAAATCGGGACTGGCCAGACAAGGGCGTTATTGAAGGAGCCATGTATGATCTCGCTCGAGGTCGGCCTTCTACAACTAATTGTAGTCGTCCCTGCACGTGAAGACTCGTCAGCCTATGAGTGTAACCCCGGAGCACAGAAAGCGACACCTTGATTTGCGCACCTCAACTTCCAGACACGTTCGAACACGACCCCGGCAGTACAGAATCAAATCTAAGATCAAGAAAATAGTCAAATCAAAGCAGAAAAGTTATCTAGCATTGAATGTCCCCTCAACCCAATAAACTCATCTCATCAAGTCGAATCAAATCTAACTAAAAGAAGCCCAGCACAGTGCTCAATTAAGGGCAAAGAAAATAAGAAAGCAGGAAAACAAAAACATGGCACAACTTAGCTCATCCACGATCCTCAACCTAGCATCAACTTAATATCAACCCGATACGCTCGCTCGCTCGCTCACCCACCCCAAACCATCTCCAACCCCAACTCAAAGCGCTCTCCCCTTCCCCTTCCCCTGCACAACCGGACTCTCCAAGACCGGGAATTCATCCCTTACACTCACAATGTCACTACCACCGTCCGCATCCGCAGCAGCAGCTTCAAGATCCAAACGACTCCTCTCCTCCGCCAAACTCAACTGCAGAGCATAATCGAGATCATCAGCCGCGACCTCCGTCTTCCGACTCCCCTCTCCCTTAGCCCTACCCTTCCCCTTCCGGTTCCTTGACGTAGAAGGTGAGGCCGACGGCGAGCGTCTCGATTTCTTGCCTTGCTTATATGTGATCGGGATATCGTACTCTCCAGCACCTGAAGCTTTAGGGGAACGTCCACCTTCATCAACCCCATCGAGGAGGGAGAGACGGATGGCTTCTTCGAGGTCGGATTCGAAGTCTGAATCTGGTTTGTACTTAGGAGGAGAAGAAGCAGGTGTGACAGTTGCGCTGCTGGACCAGGCAGATCGAGAGGTCGAGCTCTCGTTGATGTCACCAAGATAGCCTGTATCGCTTGATCGACGCTCTTCTTCTTCCTTTTGGAAGGCTTCAGCTGAGACCATCTCTGCGTAGCGGATGGCTTCTTCTTCGGAAAGTCCGCCGAGACCGACGCCAAAGCGATTCTGGAGTCTGGCATCTTCGCGCGATCGGCGGAGTTTCTCTTTCTTGAGCTCGTCTTGCTCGGTTGCGATGTAGTCCATCAATGCACCTCGACCAGTGTTGGTGAAGCGATCAGATGCACCGTTGCTTCCGCGTTCTCCACGACGGACACGGCGCTTCTTGCTTTGGTATTGGTCGGCTGCAGAAGAACTGTATGACCAGTATCTCAGATGAGTTCCCAGGGAGACCATTCCGCGAAGAACAGTTGGATCGGGATCAATGGCGATGGCACCAGCAGCATAAAGATTTATACCAACACCGAAGATCGAAGCTTGAGCTTGGACCAAACGACGGCGAGCACGAGAGGAGAACCGAGAGTTCAAAGTTCGGACAGGCTGCAGGGTTGAGGCCAAAGGATCCCAGGTCTGGACAAGGCCATCATTGCCACCGTGGACAAGATACAGAGCAGACACCGCCAGGCAAGAGATCTCAGGGGAGTCAGTGTAGATAGTACGTAGCGGATGGAGTTCGTTGACAATCGACGGATTGGTAGATTGGGGCCCACGCATATTCCACACGATGACACTGCCGGTCTTAGTTCCAACAGCCAAGAATCGAGCTCTGTGGCCAGGAATGTGTGTTGATGACGAGGTATCTTGGTCCGATGGCGTAGCAAACGGAGATGAGAAGTTCGAAGTGCCATTGACTGTTCTCAATGGGTCTTCTTCAACAGTCAACAACGCGTATGTGGACATATCGATCGCAGAAGTAGTTATCTCAATATTTGGGTGGTTCTTAGTAGACAAGATAGAAGATCGCCATTCTTCGACGAGAGCGGTAGACGCTCTGACTGGACTGCCGGGAGTATTCGGTTCAGGCGAAGACATCCTAGCAGGAGTGATCACCGTGCTCCCTCCAAATAGTGAGGCTCTTTGAGACTGATCTGGCGATGAAGTTCGAGGTGGACTGATTACCGTACCTCCACCAAACAACGAGGCCATCGTAGTTGCTCTCGAAGCCATCGGTGGTGTCTTGGGCAGAGGATACTCGTCGAGAGATGCTTGTTCAGACTTCCATCTAGTGTATCGGCGAATCTCAGCAGTCTCGCTCTCGACAATCCCACACTTGATGACGAATAGTGCCTCTCCAGCGCCATTTCCATCATCGCCAGCAAAGTCAACTTCGAGTCTTCGGCGCATATCCCAACCTTCGCAAAGTTTGCGAAAGTGGACTGGGCGATAGGCAAGGAACTTCTCAATCTCGAGTGTTTCGGCGGTGATTTGTGATCTCGATAGGCGCTGATACTTTGCGGAAGACCTTGGAGAGTAGCTCCCATGGATCTCAGCTTCGTGATAGGGATCCTCACGAGCGACACGACGAGAAGGCTCGGCGAGACTCCAGTATACTGTTCGACCAGTGATCCAGGCATGTCGACCAGCATCATTGTCTTCGACCTTGGCATCAAGTATAGTAGAAGTGGGAGTTGTAGTGAGGTAATAAACCTCACCAAGAGCATTCAAAGCAACTGCCCAAACACGTCCAGCAGCTTTACGCTTGTTATTGTAAGAGTCGTCAACCTTGATGGCGATGATGGGAACACCTGGGCTGAGTACCCATTTCGCAGTCAATTGACCCTTGGTGATGCGGCGTCCAGATGTAGTATCAGCTCCCAAAGAATAGGCAGTAACGACACCAAGAGTCGACCCAGTCAAGACTCCAACCAGTCCATCTGTCATAAGAGGAACAAAGGTAGACTTAGCGATCCAGACCGCAGAGATTGCTTCGATGAGCCCTGGAACTTTGGGAATACCAGCTTCCGGGACTGTGATATCACTTGGCTGGCTCAAGAAGCGACCACGCATCTCTTCCGAAGATCGGAAGTATGCTTGGCCTCCAGGGAATCCTTCACCATATATCATGCCATAAGGCTGACTGACATCCATCGTGTTCGGCAATCCAGCAGGTCCGTCGCCATTTCCATAGGGCTGCTCACCAACGAAGAGTTCTGAGAACTGTGGCAGAGCTTGAGGATCAGAGAGGCCCCAATTGTCAATCTTGCCAATATTCGGATCACTAGTACAAGCCGTGCCAGTCTCATCAGTGCCATGAATGAATCTCGGTGATTTCTTGCCACTTCCAAAAACAGCGTGGATATGATTGACCGTAGCGAACAACTGCGAGCTGTACGTCACAACTGCATTCGCGTTATTGGCTGCACTGTTCGACCTTGAAGAAGCACCATGTCCAGGAGCAATCTGCGCAGGCTTTCCCCTGCCGAGACTTCGCAGCAGTCGTGTACGGAGGATGTATTCGCTACGCCAGGATGCGAGAGCCGTCAATCGAGTGAACAGACGTGTTTCCGATCGAAGCTGTTCTCGAGCTTCAAGATCTGAACCACGGCGGTTGCTGGTGACTGGTACCTCGATCGCATCTTGGCCTGGGAAGAATCGAGAGAAAGCTGTGCGCCAGGCGTGGGGTGTAGTGACGAGACTGTAGAATCGGCGGGAGACAATGGATACGGCTGAGAGGGACGCTGCTGGGAGATGGGACAGGATGTGCGTTAGGACCTCTGATGAACAACATTAGCTATCTTCCTCAAGACCATGACGAGTGCATTTGTCTGCCAGGGAGCATACCATTTGGGAAATTCTCAAGCTTAGGGCCATCAAGTCTCTGGCCTTTCTTTTTGATAACCTTGAATTCAAGACCCTCATTCGACTTCCTAGCTGGTGAAGGTGATAATGCGTTCTCGTATTCCGAGATCAGTTGAAAGGATGGTTTAGGTCGGTTTTCATCTGCATCCTGGATATTCAATCCTCGCACCTGCTCCTGCAATCCGTGCTCCTCTTCGAGGGCAGCAGATTCGACGACGGCATCTGCAGGTTGTTCACTGGCTGCAGACTCGTAATCGACGTGCTGTTCTCGCGAGTCGTGCAGGACTGCGGAAGGCTGGGGGAGAGGGTGGATGCCATATTGGGGGGTGGAAGAGGACTCGGAGGTGTTAAGTTCTGGGGTATGTGTTGAAGATTCGATGGGCTCGGGTTGCATATAATTGGGTTGCGGGAACTCGGGTTGAGTAGTTTGACTGAGCCAGGTGATTCTGGGTCAGTCTTGTATTGAGGAATTGGGCTTTGGGGGTTGTGAAGCTGCGTGATGTTGTGTTGTGGTGTTGAAAGACGTTTGGTGACGCGACAATTTTGGGAGAGATTGCTTGGACGTCGAAAATGAATTAGTGCTAGATTTGGCTTAGCGTGGTGGGCCCTCACTGAATCTCATCACTCATGCACTCCCAAGCTTTCTACTGATTCGAAAAATGTAGTATATGACCGTTGTAATTCATATTTCTTATATCATACAATTACATTATTACAACTTCTGAGTTTTTCATTACATCGTCATCAGAAGATCCCAAAACTCCGGGGTATATGCAAGATATCCTTTCCTTTCCATTCCCCAACGCCTTTCAAATCCAAATCTCATCTTGCCCCGTGACCGTCCATTTCATCCATGTCCGATATTTTTCCACTCAACCAAACCATACAAAGCAGTTCATAGCCACTGATGTCCAGATCCCCGTTGCCCAAACGCCAAAGCCAAATTCAAGCCTCCCAGCACCGCTTTTCTTACTCTTACTCGTGGACTGCGCTGCCGCAGTCCCGGTGGGTGTCGATGTCATGGCCGTAATAGTCGTAGTCTTGAACCCAATCCCACCTGGTCCTATACTGATGGTCTGGCCGTTAATGACAGTCGTCGTCTGTTGTGACCCAGGCCCGAAAGTGTACGTCTTCCCACCGATGATGGCGATGGAAGCACCGACTTGCGAGAATGTAATGCCACCTGCTGTGACGGCCTGTGTGGTGGGGTTGAATGGCATGGTCAATGTTGCGCCGCCTATAACTAGGCCATTTGGTCCTGCTATGATGGTTTGCCCGCCGATAACTGTTGTCAGGGGAGTTGTTCCCGGACCGACTGTGAGTGTCATTCCGTTGATTACGGCCAGTGTAGACCCGATTTCTGAGATGGTCAGCCCGCCAGCAACTGCATATTGAGTGCCTGATGCATGCGCAGGCCCTCCTATCGTCGTGCCATCGAAAATGACTCCTTGGGGCCCAACGGTAATGGCCTCTCCATTCAAAACCACAGTCTGAGCCGCAATTCCTGGCCCATACAAAAACGAAGTACCTCCAATAACAGCCACAGAACTTCCAATTGCTGAAAATCCCTGTCCTCCAACCACAACAACATTCGTTGGCATGTTCGGCGGTGGCGTGATGGTAGTCCCTGAAAATCCAACTCCTCCTGGTCCAACGGAGATAGTCTGTCCTTTGACCACGAGCGTGGTAGGTCTGGCACCTGGCATGATGGGAATGGTTGTTGTTTTCCCTCCATTATCTCCAATTACTACCCCTGTGGGTCCAAGTTGAACGGGTACTCCTTGAACGGTAGTCGTCTTTGGCGGTTCCTCAAATACACCTCCATTTCCCGTATAATTAGGAACCAGAATGATGAATAAAGGGCCCTCAACCTGGTCTGGACCAACAGTAAACACATCACCACCTTCCGTGATCGTTTTCGGCGGTGAACCAATCCCCACAACCTGCCCTCCAATTACTGCCTGACTGGGCGATACAACAACCGTGATACCATCCACCACGTACGTGACTCGAGTCTTCGCTGTCCGGCCACCATTGATGATAGTCGTCACCTCAAGAGGCGGATTGGTTTGCGGGGGAGGGTTAGGAAAGGGAGACCACACGTGGGTATCCGAATACGTCCCGGGATCTACCGTCTGCTTATCTGTCTTCTCTCCTGGGAACGTGGGAAGAGTGGCCTGGGTGGTGATGGTAACAGCATTCTTACTCGTCGTAATAACGGTGACTGTCTTACGAGTAGTTATTGGTGCTGGAGCCAGAGGCATCGTTGAAAACGTCGACGTGCTAGATGATGCGACGGCACTATCTGTCGATTCCTTGGGCCCAGTACTGGATGCTTTGGGAGTTGCATAGAACGGCCGTCCTGAAGGTGTCGTTTCTGGACAATATACAGGAGGGGTGAACTCGGGTGTTTCGAAAAAGGAGGTTGAGTAATTGCCTGTTACTGTGACGGTGATTACAGTCGTGTTTGGGACAATCGACCAAATCGTGAAAGGCTCTCCTGGGTCTAGAGTCGAACAACTTGATGTTGAGGAGCCACTTTCCGGTTCTCGAGTCTTGACAGGCCATTCATCAGACCATGACGTGAAGTCCATTGGAGGATCCGTGTCTACTGGAGGAGCTGTTTTCGTGGGGAATATAGCTGACGTATTGGTCCATTTCATTGTATTGGTTGTAGAAGCTTTGGGAGGCTCTGTTGTAGTGGTGACCTCATTGGACGTAGAAGTAGAAGTAGAAGTAGAATCGGGGGTGATGTACCAGGTCGTGTACATGACAGGATTTCCATTGCTATCAAGACGTGTATCGTAGGGCGTCTCGTGTGGTCTCGACACCGACTTCGTGTACGAGATCCAATAATTAGTCGTCAGAGAATTCGTCCCCAGAGTCAGGGTCGGATATGAATAAGTCGAAGTGATTTTCGTGACATCTGACGAATTCTGGAATACTCGGGTTTGGGGTATGAAACCTGCGATTTCTCTTAGCACAGCGCGGCGCATTTACTTCCACTCGTCTACGCACCAGCAGCCTCGACCCAAGGTCGAAACAGGATAGCTATCCATAGTAGAGTTCCACACGAATAAATCATGGCTAGGCTTTACGCTGTCACCAGCAGGAGAAAGAACGAGTCACGATCTTTGAGCGACGCATGCAGTATTGGTCGAAGGGTGTGTTGATTGCAAATGAGCGGTTGATGTGGGAAGTGGCATTTGGTGGGAGAGACCTAAAAGATCTCATAGCCAGCAAACATGGATGGATAGACGCGTGTGTGAGATTGGACTGTAGGTAGACGGAAGGGATAGATAGGCAGGTAGTCGGGTAGGTAGGTATGTAGACAGGTAAATGGCACAGATAGGATAGGATGGGATAGGAGGGACGGGGCGAAGATGCGAAAACGACAGTGGTATGGAACAGCCAGGTGAAGATGGTACAGCTGGATGGATAGCTGGATAACTGGGTAAAAGAGAGGAATCCAGCAAAAGGACAGAAAGGGGATATGGAGGTGGAGGTTGGATGAAGTCTCGCACCCTGACCCGGGAGCGAGTATATGATGTACATATTAAAGGTCCGGCGAAGAGAGGGGGGAACTAGACAACACCACTAGCTGAGAAGGGAGGTGGTGGCCGGGGCAGGGCAGGCAAGGCTACTTGGTAATAGCAAGGGAAGAACACCAGGACCAGGCACGTCTGGCCCAGCTCACCAGCATGTTTGTTTGGTTCTAGCTGCATGCTGCTGCTTGTTTTCTTGCCTGCAGTACAGTACAGTACAGTACAGTACAGTACAGTACCAGCAGCCAGACAGGCCAGGTTACCAGGCCAAGGCCCGAAGGACAACATGAGATCACAAGCAGTGGCCAACACGCTTCTCACAGCGTTGTGCCTGTGCCACGGAGAAGCAGTGCACCACATCCCATCCCATCGCATTCCCATCCCATCCCATACTGCCGGGTAGAGACTCCAGGACGGGCTGGTCTCCGCAGTTTGGGGTCTTGCGATTCGATGCATGTCCCAGCAAAAGCCACCAAAACAGATGTCCACGTCCTCTCGCTGTCTCCTCCTGCAACTTCAAGCCTCTTTCAAGCAAAGAAAAGAAATCAGAAGAGGGGAAATCAGGGCTGAAAGAAAAAGATTACGACTCTTCAACGGCAGTGGCTTTCCCCGAAACCCAGATCCAGCAACAAATCCAGGCCGTCCAGGGTCCATCCAGCCTCTCGGAAGCCGCGCATCGCAAAAGGAGCAGCAGCCGAGGCGTGGCCGTGGTGGGTGAGTGAAATGAAGGGTGCCAGTGCCACCACCACCATCCATCCTCTCCAAAACAATCCTTGCACTCACATGCATGTCAGCAACCACATCGGAGAAACATCGAGCCATGCCCATTTCTGAATGGTCAATCTGGAGCCGGCGATCGACGGCTGATTTCAAGGTTGCCATTCCCAGTCTTGGCTTCCCCAGTGAAGGATCCCTGGAAGCTGTTCGGAGCAGTTGTGAGAGGATAAGAGGGGAGAGGGAAGAGCATCCTCCCCTCCCTTTATTTTGGTACAGCCTTGTGAAACAGAATAAGTACAGTTGTTCATCAAACAAATATTTATGCGAACAACCTTGATATTTTTTGACATGTTGGTTGAGGAGAGCATGAATGATCGGAGCTTGGATATCAAATATGATCAGATGAGGCGAAGCGAGATGAGATGAATCTGGGGAAAAGAGATTGAATGGAAAGTATCTTCACTGTACTAGTCCTTTCTTGAGAAGAGCTTATATCATCATGTACTCGTACATCATGCAATGGCGGAGCTGTCTTCATCTGTTAACAGGTACCTATTGTAGGTAGTACACAGGGGCTTAGGAAACACCACAGGAATGTACCCATTCAAGGTCAGTATCACTAGCCACCGTATCACGGAAGGAACCAATCCTCACTCTCGGAACCTCACATTTCCTTCTCTTGCTCCTTCCTTTTCGTCCTGTCCTTTTCGTGCATTCATCTCATCCCATTCAGCCCACGCGGCATCGAGCACCTCCGAACATGTAACTCTACCTCCCCTCCTTCTCACTTGTCCTCCATCAATGAATCCTCCTCCTCCTCAACCATCCACCCCGCAAACCAGTGCGACTTTTCCAAATCAACCTCGCCCACGAACCAATCTCCAAAATCAAAATTACCATATTGCCCACCCTGCAAACCACTCTATCGGCACCACGCACAACCCAATCCCCAGGTTAAAAGTCCCGGGTATTCTTCCTTCAACGTCGCTTCGCCTCTCGCCTGCTAGAAGCCATCCCTACTCGAGGGAAGGAAGGGAAAAAATAAACGCCACAAAAGCCACAAAAGCAACAAAAGGACCCCTCCGCGCGCCAATCATCATCGCGACAGGGTCATCGGTAAAGTAGATTTACTCTACCGTACAGTAATTTACGGTACGGCACTTTAAATCCTGGGGAGACATGTGGTCTGAGATAGAAGATGGGTGAAGCGAAAGTTTGGTACGGGGGTGCTGTTGCTCTTTATCAGTTTTATCCTGTGCTTTTTTTTTAATTGGGCTTGTATCACGCGGTTTGTTTCGTGGGGATGTACAGAGATGGGTATATGGAGGGTAATTTTGAGTGTGGAAAAGAGAGAGAGTTAAAAGTGATGGATTCGACGGGTTTGTAGATGGATGGACGGTATGTGGCCTCCGAAACGTACTGTAGGTGCGGTAGGTAAGGGAGATTTCGAGGATGTGGTAGGTAGGTATTAAAGTAGGTTTTTGATGATTCTGGTGAGCGAGTGACTCTCTCACCTGCCTTACCTGCAGTACTAAACACACATTCCTTCTCCCTCAACGAGGACTTGAATCGCCAAAGCTTTTTTCTTTCCAGCTTCCAACTTATATCAAGAACAAATACCATCATACCTCTCAACTGTTCTCCACCATCAGAAAAATCCACTCTCACAACCCAGAAGTCTCGGTACTTCCCTCTCCCTCACTCACATTCACCGCCTAATGATCTACCGGGCACTTCTTTAGCTTTAGCCTTCGCTTTCATCTTCACTACTTGTATCTATGCAATTTAGCTTAGCTTTCTACGGGCCAGTCCATCCAACCATCCTACTCGGAAATTCCCTGACGGCGGCTCTGCCAAGTCTACCGGACCAACCTGACTACCATTTTCATTACCGAACTAAAATCCTGTTCTGTTAGAGTAAATATCAACTAAACTCAAGAAGGAGGGATTAAAGCCTAGGTACTCTTTGTGAAACGTAAACGGTAGACTAGGTTGTACGGTACCAAGGTTGGAATGGTACGTAAACGTGCTGATTGTCTCCATGTGAATGGGAACCGCTTTACTTACTTCCTTACCTAACCTAACTTGCTGGAGCTGAACAGTCGGTGTATTTTGCTGTATCGTATTTCACAATAGACACATAGCCAAGAAGACAAGGAAGTACGTAGACAAAGCGAGCAAATCCGAGCTGAGGTAAAGAGAACTTACTTCACTACCTGGGTAGTTCTACTCCATGTAATATTTCCATCTCAGCCCCGCCCCTGGTTAGATACAGTATCTCGTTATTCTCCCAATCAGCAGTCCTCCCCATGCCTATCCCTCGTATGAATACCAAGAATCAACGCCCGAATACTTGCATGACATCTGCAATAACACTCACATTACGGTAGGAATGCCTGCAGAGTTCGCGTGGGCAGCATCATACGGTACGTTGCCTGTCGTGCCCCTCTCCCACCTCCTCAGTATGAAGGTTCTGTCCCCTCTCTCTACCTACGTAGGAAGATCATGCTATGCTATGCCCGCCTTCTTCGCAAGACTGCAAGTGAGGAGGTTAAGGTTGATGTCCATCTCCAAGTCCTCGGGTCTGCAATTATCACTTACGGGCCTTCGAGAACCGTGCACAAACCCAATCAGTTGAAGTGATTCCAGGCCTCTCTTGCAATTGCAAGTTCCTTTTAACATCTCCAGTCGAAAAAACAACGTTCCATCCCCTCCCATCCATCCCACCAACAAGCAACACCCACCAACAGCCAGGCACATCCACATCCCCTCCACCACCAAAAGCCCCCATGGCGCACACCTAAGACAAAGAAGTGATCACTCACAGCACAATCTCATCGCAGGGCTGAAGCCACCCACCCACCCCTCCTCATCCAAGCCCTCGCCTTTCCCGTATCTTATCATATCACATCCTGAAAGTCCTCGTAAATGTACCGTACTGTACCGTACTCAAAAACAAATGTAGTGAGACACCCAAAGGCAAGACATCGCTGACACCGAAGCCCATCTTCCGGAAAGAGTTATTATCTGTACCAGGCCAAGCCAAACCAAGCATAGTACCCCAAGTCCAGGGCAAGGATCCTAACTGGCACTCCAAGGCGGGCTAGGAAGTGGAAGTGTTACCTGCAGCCAGCCCACCCGCCATACCTCTGGATCCGGTTCCAAAATTCCCCTCCCATCCCTTCCCCTCTCAGGCTTGCAGCCAGCCAGCCAGCCAGCGGGCATGACCCCGGATTTCCTGCCCTGCACTGGCCTGACCTGACCTCCAACTTCAAATTCAACTTCATCCATCCCTTCCGGTACTTATAATCGATGTTCAATGATTGAAGGTCAACACCACACTCGCTTCTTACCGTGAAACTTGAGGTGCAGATGCAGATGTGCGTGTGTATATAAAACGGGGTCAATCATGGATTCGAGGCTGTCGCGTCTGCAGTTCGTCGTCGTCGCATTATGTGGTGCGCGACTTGTCGAGGGGGCGGATGCTGGTGGTGCTGCGACAACGGTTAAGGCGTTGAGTGTTCCTCCGTCTGCGAGTTGGTGAGTTTTCTTTCTCTCTTATTTTTCTTGTTGGTCTATCCTATCCTATCCAAAAGATTATGTGTTGGGTTATGTATGGTATCTATGTTGTGGTATAGGTATATTCTGCATCTCGGGGAGATCTGTGCTAATAGAGTCTTACTGCAGGTACGGCGATGATGGGACCTGGTCTGCTATCTCCATTCGAGTGGGAGATCCGCTGCAGTGGATGGATGTTATGGTTAGCACTGTGAGCTCCGAGACGTGGGTTGTTGGACCTGGAGGGTGTGGTGCTGGTGGTGAGTTTGATCTCTTACTTGGAATATATCCCATTAGATGCGCGATGTGCTGGGGGAACTCCAAGATGGGGATTTTTGAAGTGGATTTCGACTTTGCAACCCGAGATTGAATTGGAGTGTAATCCAGAATACTGCAATGAACAAAACTAACTCTCTTCTAGACAGTACTTGTTCCTTCACCAGAGGGGGTATCTTCGACCCCTCGAAATCTTCAACATGGCAGAACCAAGGATTCTTCGAGCTCGGAGCAGACAAGCAGTTGGGAAATACGGGATACGCTCAATACGGTCTGGACAACTTGACTTTCGGGGGTACGGGCGTCATGATACCATCTGCAATCGTGGGTGCATTCAATGGGACAGGACCGATCAGTGGAACTTCATACTTGCTTGGATTATTCGGCCTTGGCGTGGTTCCGGGAGGATTCAATAATACTTCGCCATTAAGTGCACTTAGTGCTTTAGTCGAGACCGTAGGAGCTGTTCCCAGTCATAGCTGGGGATATACTGCTGGAGCCAAATACCGTAAGTTCTTTTGCCAATGGAAGAAATATCCGTACTAATCGAAACAGAACAAAAAGGAGTTGTCAACTCTTTAACCCTCGGTGGATATGATTCCAATCGCTTCATTCCCCACGACATATCTTTCAACCTCAACCCAGGGAAACAATTGTTGACTTTCGTTAATTCGATATCTGTGTCTTCATCTATTGCGTCCAATAACTGGACTAAACCAGTCCAACTCCTGAGCGCTACGGACCGAGTATCCGCAATCATTGACAGCTCCACACCATACTTATGGTTACCCCAAGCTGTCTGTGAGAGGTTCGCTCAAAGTCTGGGTCTGACATACAACACTTCGCTCAATCTTTACACTTTCGACGGGAATCAATCGCAGCACGATACACTCGGTGCCTCCTCACTCTCGTTTACGTTCAGTCTATCCGATATCTCGTCTACACCAGCTACAGTTGACATCACACTACCATACGCCGCATTTGATCTACAACTCACCTATCCGGCAATTCCATTTACTAATTTTGGAGACGCAAACTCCACTAAATATTACTTTCCCCTTCGCCAGGCGACAAATGAAGCACAGTACACAATTGGCCGAGCATTTTTACAAGAAGCGTATGTAATTACAGATTACGAACGTAATACCTTCTCAGTCCACCAAGCAATCCACCCCACGGACTCAGTTGGAAACACCAGCATTGTATCTATAACCCCGCCCCAAGGCAGCACATTCTCCAGTATCCCAGTCAAATCAGGATCTAAGCTATCAGCTGGAGCTATAGCAGGGATAGCCATTGGAGCCGTTCTTCTCCTCGCCATATCCGCCATCTTAATATTCTACCTCTGTCGTCGCAAACGCCAGAGGAAACAAACAGATACCGATTCCGAGAAGCCCTTCTCAGCACAACCGCCTCAGCGAACACTTCTTTCACGCCTCCTACATCGCAACCGCTCTCCCCCAACAGGTATCCACGAAGCCAGCGGGTCGTCTTCTTACCCAACCGAAGTCGGCGCAGATGCAACCCACGAACGCTTCGAACTCCCGGCACCTCTAGGCCCAGCAGAACTAGATTCTGAATCCACAGGAACCGGCTCCTTGGACGGCACAACCGAGCACGGAACCTCGACTCAAGACTCCGCAAACCTATCCGCCTACGAGCGCGCAAGGCGGAAACTAGAACGTCAACAAGCCGCTGCCTTCGCTCTGTCCTCGTCTAGACGGGAAACCTACCCTGTAGAGAAAAGCGACGCTGATATCTCGCAAGTAGCGCACTACCGAGCCCCAGAATCGGATTCGCGTAACATCGACATTGAAAGCCCGCTTGTGAGTCCCATCGTAGACTCCCACTCCCACTCCGCCGGCTCCCTCACCATCAGCGGGCAGCCCTCACCCGTAAGTCCCGGATTCGTGTCAGCGCCTACATCGCCAACTGGTCCGCCGCCTACATATCGTCGCTTCAATCTCAATCCCAGTAACGTTGTCTACGCTGGTCGACTACCTGATAATATCCAGCTTCCACGCGTGGTGCCCAGGGTAATAGGACCTGATGGCCGGACGGTACGTGCTGAGGTGACGCTCGCGACCGAACCTGGTGTCGGTGTTGGTGCAAATGGAGGCACGAATAGTTCGCTCGGGAGCCAGTTCACCGAACATGAATCCGAAGATCTATACGGTAGCGGGAGCACGAATATAGTATCACCAGTTGCTTCCGGCTCTGGCTCAGGATCAGGGTCTGGTTCTGGTTCTGGTTCAGCAGGCGCTAACACAAATCCTGTATCTTCACTCGGCAATAGCTCGGAAGGTACGAGGACGCAGCTGAGAGAGGAGAGTACGACGATGTTGAGCCGTAATATGTCGATGCTTGATCCGTGGGGGAGTAGGAGGCGGCTGGATGGAGAGGATCTCGTGCATGTGCCGCAGCCGGCGGAGAATAGGTTTAGTTGGGAGGAAGAGAGGATTTCGGGTACTGAGGAGGAGGGGAGGAGTTTGTAATTTGTGATATATTCTTTTAATAGGGATGAGGGTAAAAAGTCTGGGTTTAGCGTGGCGTTTTTTGGGGGTGGTTTTGGGTGGGGTTGGGTTGGTCTGGTCGGGTATTATCATTGGACTTGGACTTGGATTCGGACGAGCACTGGTAATGTACCGTATTCGACGGTATAATGAGAGGACGGAAGAGTGTCATAGGCTTGGTACATGCACATGCATGTGTGTGTGTGTGAGATACTACGGAGTACAGCACATATTTCTTGTATATCGTTAGTTCGCATGTGCTGGTAAGATTGGTATATATCGAGTTACAAAGAATGTTGTTTAATGGTATTGCACTTTGGAATGTGGGAATTGGAGAAGATATCGTGTTGCTTTCTAGTAGAGGCACAGTGTCTCAATGTGTATCTACCGAGAAAATGGTGAAGTAGTAAAAGTATAAATACTCTCGCAGCATGCTAACATATTGGGGAGCGATGGAGCCAGGTATATATGTATATATCGGCGGAGAGACTTTCGGGAAGTTGAGAATATGGCATGGCATGATAGAAATAGGATCGAAATGGCCAACAGTAAACTACAGCTTGAAGGGAATACTTTACCCCCGACGGCTAGCAACCTGATTGACTAGGTAGTGAGTTCCTGGAGGTTATAGGCCAGAAAATCCTTCTCAGTTACGTATTCCAGCACAACATTCTTTTCTGTTTACACTCATCTTCCAAGTAGTCTCTATGTAGTTTTCATTAACTTCATTGTCTCCTCTGTCGTCAAACAATAAACACTGCCTTTATTGGGTGCAGACCTTATGGTTGGAATCAGCGTTCTGAGACCTTTGAGGCTGCGCACCACACCTTGTCATCACATGCAGCCATGCATACGTTCAGCAAATCAGCCTCTTCAGTATGAGCCACAAACACACAGCAGTCGGGCGTAATGACCGGGCTCCCTGAGCGTTACAGTTCCGATATGTAGGCATCATGCTAGGCAGAGTCTGGGTCACCTCAATATTCACGTCACAGCCTCACGACGTGTACACTCTAGGCTACAGACGTCTCGCCAGTAACTTCTCTTCTTCTCAAATTTCTATCAATTGTCGCGGATATCATACGAAACAGGAGCATCACTGTCATGACGTTAGGTGAGATTTTATTGCAGTCTGGTAGCCCGGATTCTCAAATGGGAGCCGAAATTCATCAGAGAGCTGGTGGCAAGTCGATGGAGATCCAGAGTAAGAAACTTAGGATTTGGTATGTTTGCCGTGCTAACAGACAAGTCCACGCAGGCGGATCGAATCAAGATACTTTGCGGCTTGAAGAAAGCACTCCCCATGCTTCCAAAAAGTTGGATGAATATGAGATTGACTTTTCGTGAGTAGGCCGGATTGATTTGTCCGCTATAAAGTTTGGGGTTTTAATATGAAAAATCCAGTGATCCTCGAGCATTCGTGGTCTCAAGATGGGAAGACTTGACAGCCGCAGCATTGGAAGCACTCTCTGGCATTGGTAAGAAGACAAGGCCCCTGGAAATACTAGAGCGAGACTCACCTCGCCTAGGTCTGCAGACGGAAACGACGGTCGAAAGCCAGGACAGTCTCAAAGCCGAAATTCAGACTAAAATTATCGACATCAAGTCCGCATCTTTGATGAATCGACTATTAAACAGAATCCAACCTTTGCCTCAAGTCACAGCTCTCCTGACCCAGACCTTGTCCAGCCTGGTGGCTCCCCACTCCATGGATTTCTGTGTGATATGGAGACTGCTGCATCTCAGCTTGAAGGTCAGCAGATCTACCCCAACTTTCTACATCATATGCTAAATATTTTCTACCGTTAGATGTCCTATACATCTTCTGCTAGACTAGAGCGTGTTTCAGACTTATTCCACGAAGTCCAACGAGCAATAGAGCTTTTCAACGGAACCCTCGAGAATTTACAAAGGCCGGCTGAGGTATCCATTGCAGTCCTTGACTTTCTAGACCTGCTTCTCTTCATGCTCGTTGACGTGGTAGAGTACCTACACGAATCTTCCTCTGGCAAGTAGTCTTAAAAAACCTCTACTTAGCATTTAGAAGTCTAATTAGAAGAGCAGAGAAGATAGCCGAGAACAATTGGCCGGCTATAAGAAGCAGTACTACCAAGGATATTTCGAGACTATACGACACCATCCGACACGTCAGCGAACTCGCCAGGATCGCTTCAGTTAACCAGCAGTTGACTTCCCTCTCCCTGACTGCCGGGCATGTAGTGACCGAACCAGCTTCATCGGTTGTGTTTCCCATAACATCCCTTCAATACGAGCCGAATCCTATATTCAGCGGTCGTCAAGAAGAGCTCAAGCGCATCGAAACTTTCCTAAGTCCTGGTTCCGATCAATCATTCCGAGCGTACTCCATCTATGGCAGACGAGGGGTAGGCAAGACTTCACTTGCACTCCAGTTTGCGCATGCGTGTGCTGGCGATGCTACCTATGATGCTATATTCTGGATCCAATGCGAGACTTCTGTGGCCATCCGTGAAAGCTTTGCCAAGGTAGCGGAAGCATTGGATATGCCGGTATCACAGTCCTACAATCTCCACGAGGAGAATCTTATGGCTGTCAAGACCTGGCTGAAGCTTACCAGTAAGTCAAACTAGCTACCAGTTTTATGTGGAAACTAATGGGAAATAGAAAGAACATGGCTACTCATCTTCGATAACGTTGGTAGGTATTTGAAGAATATAAACTGTTATTCCAGCTAACATTTCCAAGAAAGCGAGAAGGTATTGCGACCATATTGGCCAACGGGTGCCAGCGGTGCCGTGCTCATCACATCCAGGTCATATTTCAACTTCATCAAAGACATCAGCCGCCAAGGACAAACAGTTAAACCGCTGGATCCCAAACAGAGCTGGGAGCTCCTTCTAGATCTTCTGGGTGACCACTGGAAAGAACTGAACATCAAGAGACAGCTTCCGGATTCAGAAATAGCCGCTGCAAAATCGATGATAATGCAGCTGGAAGGTCTTCCGCTGGCGATTGAGCAGACCGCCACTCTGATCAAAGACGAAACGATTGGTGGGCGAACCATTGCACGAACTTATGAAGCATTCAAAGATAGAATAAGGTCACTTCCTGAACGACTCTCGATCTCGCGATCAGTATCTGAGAAATCCCTCGATACCTTGTGGGACATAACGTTCAAAGGACTGAGTAGAAATGCCAGAAGCCTCATCGGTGTGCTTGCTTGGCTGTCTCCTGGTACAGTCCACACTTTCAACGAGCGGCAGATCAGGCAGCTAATTATATTGTAGACGCCATTCCAATCCAACTGTTCCAACCGAAAGATGCCAGCATATTGTGCGGTCAACTTGCATTCTGCAAATCTGGATCTCCGCAATTGCTGCACAACAGTGCGACAAGCTCGCCAGGGCTAGACAAAGCCATCTCTGAACTGCAAGAAAAGAAGTTGGTCAAGTATCACAATGAAATTCTCTCAATCCATCGAGTCGTTCAAGAAGCGGTTAATTTCCAAAGCGTGGAAGATCTACAAGAGTCTTTCAATGCCGCTGCAAACCTAGTTGCCGACCAGTTCCCCAAGCGATTCATAATCGGCACCATGTATCAGGACTGGTCGACATGCAAGCAATATATATCCCATGTCGCCAGCTTGAGCAAACGGTTTTCCGAGTATTCGAAATCAAAGGCCTTGAAAGGATCCATCGAGTTTGTGGAACTGTTGGCAAATTCTAGCTGGCAAGTAACCCATAACATGTGCAAGTAGTCTAGTCACTGACAATTTTTTCAAGGTATCTATTTGAGCTGGGAGACTACGATACGTGCGAGCAAATCATCGGCACTGCTTTAGCTGCTTGTTCGGATAAGAAATCATTGCTTTACTCTGGCTTGCGAGGTACTCAAGGTGGTCTTTTCTTCGATCTGAACTTACTTTCCAAATGCCGCGAGGCTTGGGAAGAGACATTGGAGATCCGCGAAGACATACTGAGCCACGATGATCCTCACGGTATGTCATACCACCCTTCAGCCAATTGAATGGAACAAATTGTGCTTACTTCTCAAGTTGCGGGTATGTTGAGCAACCTAGGAAATCTCGAGCTCGCGGTAGGGAATGTAGAAGCCGCTCTGAGGTACTACGGTCGAGCGCTACAAGTGTGGATCAACTCCAGCGAAGAATCAGCTCAGCCTCTCGCAAAGACGTATCTATCGTTGGGTAGAGCTCATATGTACCAAGGCAATCTTGATGAAGCTTTGAAGTGCACCTCTTCTGCTGAAACTCTTGCGGCACGAACAATGGGCAAAGGAGTTGGATTTATGGCCAAGTAATTATCCCTTTCGGAACCGTCTAAGGACCGCGGACTCTTACTAACGCTCCATAGCGTTTACTATGCCTATGGAGATATACACCTTCGCCGAGATGACCTCAATAGCGCCATGAAAGCATACCAAAAATGCCTGACTATCGGTCTGACTAACATGCCTGTCCATCCCATCATCGCAGCGACATGGTATTCCCTTGCATGTGTAAACTTCGCGCAAGGGAATGACGAGGCAGCAAGGTATGTTGAACCTGACAGATGCTTTCGTACCACCACATTTAACGTATTGCACAGTTCGAATCTCAACAAGGCAGAAGCCATTTCCCGATTGCGAAGCCCTGCCCGTGATGATGGACCTATAGCAAGAATTCTCTGGAAGAGAGCAACGGTCCTGCAGGGTCATCCTAGCGGTACCGCCGCCGAGGAGGCGCTCGAAATCAAAGCTAAAGCTGCTGAGATCAAGCGGTATCTCATGGCGTCTGGGGAGGGGGGTACGATTCCTTGTGGTGATGGTCAAGACACTAGCAAGGACAGTGAGGAGGATAGTTATGATGCTCTTGTACCTCTCTTTTATCGCTGAAGCTGCGTTCTACAAAAGTTTTTCTTGTATTGACTCTTAACTCTCATGGAAACGTTTCCACTCTCGCAGTACAAAATCTTGTGTATTTACTGTCCTAGCATGGAAAAGTGACACCGAAATGTCCAGCAATGAAATCTTCGGAGGCCCTTGTTGTTTTCTTTCTCTTCTAAGATGAGAACTCAAACCCCCCAAAACGCTCACCCGGTTTGTGTATATGAGATAAAACTTTTGTTGACTCGTTCGGCCTAACACATCCTAAACTTTGATGCAAGAAGTAAACAAAACAAAACCAGTGCCAACACCATGATTCCCTGCTGGAAATATGTCAGTATACTGCTGGGTTCCAATTTTGGGAAGAAAACATACCTCGGACTTGTTGAAACTAAATCTGCCCTTCGAATATCGACTCATTCCACACGCCTTTCGTTCCACCTCGTAGTTCCGCACAAGTCTTTGCAAGTCTAAGAGTCGTATACCGAAGAACGGGGCCCGTACATTTGGCTTGTAACCCCCAGCGAGCTCGCTAACAGCCAGATCATTGATTGATTCTCGCGCTGGGCAGCCCATGAGGTCTTTCTCCAATTGTGATGTCTGCGTGGCTTCTGGCATGACGATGCCGAGTTTGTTGAGGAGCACATGTAGTGGTTGGTCAATATAGTCGAAGCCTTGTTCCACAACGCAATTTTTTAGCGGTGTGTACGCTCGACACCGTGAACTATCTTCCGTGAAAGCTAGTGCCTCAAGTTTGGAAGGTTTTGGATTCGGAACTGTATCATAGAGCATGCCTAAGTAAAATGTTAACAAAAGATGTGGAAAAAGGCAAATGGATGCACGAGACACTTACTCAACCACCCAATGGCCGCAAAAACAACTTGGTTTGGAACGGAACGCTCCCGGTCCAGCTGCTCCTTGAGTGCACCATTGTTGTCCAACTCGTCAACTACTTCAACCAATGCAAGATTCTCTCTGGTTTTGAGAAGCTCGCCTACTGTCGCGAGAAAGTTGTAAACAGTCACCAGATCTCCAGGTCGTGGGCTGGGAGAGTCCTCGTCTAGTCCCCTAAGTGCTCGACGGAGGAGGTGCCAATGTGCGCGAAACTTCCAATAGAGGAATTGCGAATACCACGATCGTATGCTAGCAAATTGTGATGTTGACAATCGGCTGTTGAAGACGCTGGTGAAGAAAGCATCGTGACTTTTTAATTCTTCGGGAGTCAATGGACAGTCTGGATTCTCCATCAGTGCGGGATTAGGGAAAGTCTTGTATGTACTGACCATTAATCCGAGTAGGAGGTATCGAAAGTCCAAGTTCTTGATCACATGTATCCGCCGAGCTGCGATTCCTTGTCGTCCAATGCATGTCTGATGAGCTGAACAACCAGTTAACCAATTCAGTCCCCGCCCTGATCCGGTGATAAATGAGAAGTGGGAAATTTGCTTCGTAAAGATCGAAATTACAATTACTTGCGTAGTTTAACCAAACCCTCGAAATTATTATCTGATGGCGGAGCAGCATTTGAAGATGATCCGTGGCAAAATCTCAACGTCACTCAGCCACGTAGTGTAGCACCATGTTGACTGTACCCGGACCAACCAGGATATTGGGAAGGTTGATAAGGCGCCACATCGGCAACATACACACATACTGCCTGTGAGTCTGGCACTGAAAACGCCTACCATTCTCGTGTTGCACCTTCGAAAAATTTAGAACTCTCCTCCACGGTTTCCGCGAGGCTTTCTTCATGATTTGCCATGATTTTGCCACAATTATCCGGTAGATCTTCAAGATTGTAATAGAAGGAAATTGTCCTATCCGCGGAAATTAAGATATGAGATCGGTGGTATTAATACAATATTTTCTCTCCTCTCGCATTCCCCCTTAATTTTTCCATTTTCCTCATCTTTATAAGTAATATCACGTGGTGTTTTCTTGCAATTTATATGTTACACAAGGGCGGCTATGTGTATCTCTTCAACTTTCAAGCATGTTGACTGGGACGTCCGTCTACGTTGGCCACGGAGCCGAGAGAACTCTCTGTCTATTACTCTGCTCCCTTTTAGGTTTCTTACTTCGCTCTCGACTAGTCTGAATGCTTCTCGGATTTTGAAACAGATTTGGGTGAGCGATGGAATGAATGCCTGGTAGAATAGTTGGAGAATGATTAATAAGACCTACGAATTTGTAATACCAGCGACTAGGGATTTTATTTTCACTGCTCATAATGGTAAGAAGCTCTCGCTACTTCTCACTTTATTAGGTGGATAAAATGGGCAACCGTTCTTGAGGAAACATGAGAGGAAAGTACGTATAGCAATTCAGTGAGTATTTATTCTCTCCAAGGACTCTGTACATTTGTTGGGCTCGTTTTCTTTGCTGCTCTCAATCTAGCCCAATAATTGAGGAATGATCAATCAGAGTCTTCATTCTGTTAAGGATCAAAACAATGTCGGTATATTTCTTTCCTTAGGAAGAAAGGATGGTGTTCTGAATTTAGCGAGATGGAGATGGGCCCAGCCATCACTGTCAACAATTGACACCTACATGGCTAAATAACATATCGTCTGATCTCAAGATGTATTTTTGAAGTTGCAGACTTTTATGCAGCACATGGAGATTTCAATAGAGATCGCCAAAGGCAAATGAGATGCTGAACTCAGCCTCGTCGAGTGGTATTCAGCTCGTGTATTGCCTTGGCAATTGCCCGCATGAGTCACTTGCCCGAAGGATATGGTTCCTCACATCAATTAAGAGATACTTAAGCACTTCTAGATTTCTGTGAAAATAAAAGTCCACTGGCTATACCGACAATAAAATCCAAACTTGCGTACCTCAAATAATATCAAACACCATGTCTAGCTCCACGCCTTCAGAGTCGCAACGCCTTCCACAAGAGCTTCTGCAACAACTTACTACCATCGCCAAATTCAAAGAACGCTCAAACACCACATGCCACAAAACACATCTTCCTCAACTATCTCAGACTAAAGCACTCGATGTGGCCCTCCTAGGCGACTCCATGATCGAGCGGTTCAAAACCACCGGGATCAACACCCACACATTTCAACTCCCCAACTCCTTCAACGCCGGCGTAGGCGGTGACAAGATCGAGAATATCATCTACCGTCTCCTCATCATGCTCCCCGTCCTGCCCGCAGATGTAAAAGTCTGGGTCGTCATGGCTGGTACGAATAATCTGAAAAAGACATCGGCGTTGAAGAGTGCCGAGATCGAAACGTATAAGTTGTTGGTGCAGGCTTTGTGTTACATTGCCCCTGGGAGTAGGGTGTGTGTTTGTGGGCTTTTTAGGAGGAGGGATATTGATGTTAGAGTGGTGGAGGAGACGAATACGTTGTTGAGGGGGGTGGTGGAGGAGTTGGGGGAGAGGGTTAATTGGCTGGAGAGCCCAACTGTGGATGCGGAGGTGCATTTGGTGGATCATGTCCATTTGAATGAGGTTGGGTATGGGATTTGGGATGGGATATTGTGTGAGAAGATTAAAGAGCTGCTGGAATGATTTTAATGGTGTTGGGGAAGGAAATTTGGGGAAGGACTTGGAATGAAACGGGCACGTTTCGTAAATCCTACCAAGACGAAAAGATGAAATACTAGGGATTTATATTGGCTGTGTTATTGGGAACTTGGAGAATAGAAATTTCCAGTTAATTTTATCTAAAGCTTGAAGAGATGGACGTCTAGATGATACCTGCAAATAAAACGGGAGAAAGTTAGAGAGGGAAGTAGTGGGTGGTTCTAAAACAGACCCCGCGCTGAGAAATGAGCTATTGTTGGTCCTCCAGGTATGATTAAAGAAAATAAAACTGGCCAGAAAACGACAATTGCGACCTGGACCAGAGAACAGCTACAAAATGACTTTCCTGTGACGTTTTTGCCAGTCGTCTTGGAGGAAGCAGGAGTGACCAAGTGCTTGAAGCACACCTGCAGTTGACTTATTGATTATATCGTGATATGGCCAAAGAGTTGTACTTGGAATGGCACTGCAGCCCATAATAAGCTTAGACAGCAAATATTAAAAGTTGCAGCCCACTGCATGTACCCCTGAAGTGCGTCCAAGACGAAGTAAACAAGACAAGCCCTGGCAAGTGGGCTAACGAGCCGAGGTTTTCCCGGCGCTTTTCAAACCTCAAGGCTGAAGCTCCAATTCCAACCTCGTCAACTCAACACCACACAAAAATGGCAACACAACTCCCAGGCGGTGGCCCACCACCAAACGCAACGTACGTGTCATTGCACCCCGACACGTACACTCCGTTTCCCCAGTCCAGGCACTAACAAAACCCTCAGCGTTTACGTCCGCAATCTCGAAGAGCGCATTAAACCCGCAGAGCTCATTGGAGCCCTCACAGAGCTCTTCTCCGAGTACGGTGAGATCATCGATGTGGTCGCCAAGACGAACTTGAAAGCAAAGGGCCAGGCGTTCGTCGTCTTCGATAACGTCGAGAGTGCGCAGAAGTGTATCGAAGATGTCCAAGGTTTCGACCTCTTTGGCAAGCCGATGCAGCTCGCGTTTGCGAAGACGAGGAGCGATGCCTTTGTGAAGAGAACGGCGGGTGATGAGGATTTGGAGAGTCATAAGCGGAGAAGACTTGCGGAGAAGGGTATGCTATTCTGTGTGGTGGGGTGATGAGGGGTTCTGGATGAAGGCTAATGCGTGGACAGACAAGAAGAAGGCTGCAGAACAAGCAGAGGAGCAGAAGAGACTCAAGCACACCGTTCCTGTGGGAATGGTTCCAGATGCCGGCGCGCGACCTATCAAGGCTACTCGTGGTGCTGGTCTCAAGTCTACGAATGCTGGTGCCGCAGCTGTCATCCCCGACGAGTACCTACCGCCGAACAAGATTCTCTTCTTGCAGAATCTGCCGGAGGATTATGATATCGATGCTTTAACAGCTATCTTTGGTCGCTTTGAGGGCTTTAGGGAAGTCAGATTGGTGCCGGGTCGGAGGGGGATCGCTTTCGTAGAGTATGATGGCGAGGCGGGCGCTATTAGTGCAAAGGAGAATACGGCGGGTATGGCATTGGGTGATGGACAGGTCATGAAGGTCACATATCAAAGACAATAGATCTGGGATGTGTAGGATATCTTCGATTCTTCTGGCGTTGGTAGGGAAAAACTAGCAATGTATGCTTTGCCCTCACTCCTCCCTTCCGCTAATGCTACATAATACCTGTGAAATACGTACTTGGAAACAAGAAATACACATGGCGTGATCAGAAGATAACGTCGGCATCCTCCGACTCGCCCAATATATCTCCACCTCCCTCATTCTCCTTGTCGCTATCTTTGCCTTTGCCAGCTGCTGCGGCTGCAGCTTCTTTGGCCTCTCGCCGAAGTCTCATTTCCTCGTCTTGAGCTGCTGTATCTCTCTGCTTCTTGCCTTGAACCTTCTTTAATCTGAAGAACTCCTCTCTGTCCAGCTCATCAAGCTCGGAATTGATGTCTGATGCCGTTAGCGGGGTATTTGCAGGAGGGGTGGAGGGGACTTACATTTGATGGTGTTTTCGGTTCTTGGGATGATGACATGCTCGCTGTTGTCTATTAGTTTGTGTTGAGGTCTTTCCATAGGTATACTTACATTGCGTTAACTATAGAAGTTAGTCACGGTTCAAGTCAATAGAGAGTGCCAGAACTTACCTCTCCGGTTGACAACCTTGATGACCTCGTCCAAGATTACGAATGCAGTCTGAACAGTCAGTCCCCGATTCCCAGTTATACCATAGCTTCAACTTACCTGCAGACTTGCAAGTTCCACCAGTGTCTCCACAGCTCTAGCATATGTCTCCCGGCACCTCTGAACCTGTTGTCCACCCTTTCCAAGACCAGTTAATCCAAAGTCATTGTTTCCCTCAGTCGTGAAGCTCTCGAATGCCGGCAAGAATACACCAGAAACGTTCTCCTGCTTCGTTCGTACTCTGAATCGTGCTGACTTTGCGGATTCCTGGACCTGGTAACCAATGTCTCCTCCAACCGCGTAGGTAACTTCTGCCAACGAGAATGCTGCAATCTGCATAACTCTTCCCATCTTGCGTTTAGCTTCATCGATTCGTCTGGTGATTTCTGTTCAGAATTAGGCTCGATATTCCTTGTTGGAAGCGTTGGTGACGGTAAATACCTCGGAAACGTCTGTAGTGTTTGGTTAGCTATGGCCCAGTTGCCAATTGGCATTCAACGTACTTTGTCAAAGCCTCACTCTTTCTCTTCAACAGATCATGGCCAGTTTGGGCTCCCTTGAGCTTCGATTTCATCAATCCCAAGGATTGACGGGTAGGGAAGACAGCCTCTCGATTCTGGAGCTGTTAGCTTGGAGCTGAAGCAGGGCATTAAATTCTTACAGCTGCTCCAGACATATTGACGGGTTGCTAGACTCAAGAAGTGTTGAAATTATGAAGTGATCCGGGTCACTACGCAAGTGAAAGCAGAAGAACGTAGGCGATCGTCAGCTGGATGCAGATGGTAGCTACCGATAAGCTTGTTGAAGCTCCCACTCGATAGGACCCACACGGAGGCATTTCTGCCTTGCGGCATTGTGAGGCTGCAAGGCCACCACGCTAACTTTGATTTCTCTTGAGACTCGTTCGCGACCTGAAGCGCGACAGTACTATCTCTCTCTTCACTCACCCCTCTTCTCTTTTATCTTATTCGCAGGTTGTCGCAGGATCTCCTCGCAGGCAGAGAATGCCTGGTGAGCTTCTGCCAATCATGGCTGCTCCCAGCGTCTCAAAGTCGAAGCTGTCTCGAGCCAAAGCAGACTTATATCTTATTGTAAGCAATGCAGTGTCCGAGAAGAGGGCCCCCCTAACATTATGACAGTCCGAAGAAGATACAATCTACGAGCAAGATATCCTCCGAGACCCTGGAAGCACCAAACCGTGGCTGGCATACATCGAGTTCAAGTTTCAACATGGCACCATTCTCGAACAGGCTTTCGTCCTTGAGCGAGCTTGCCGACAGCTCCCACGATCCTACAAGTTGTGGAAGATGGTACGGAGTCAATTTCCCAGTGGATTTGAAGCTATGGCTAACATGCAGCAGTATTTAACCCTCCGCATGAAACATCTGGGAAAGCTAAATCCCGCCATCTTCAAATCCGAGTACGCGAAAGTTAATGCCCTGTACGAACGAGCTCTGATCCTTCTCAACAAAATGCCGCGAATATGGGAGATGTACCTATCATTCTTATTACTCCAGCCGATTGTTACACTCACACGTCGAACCTTCGATCGTGCGCTTCGAGCTCTACCTATGACCCAACATAACCGCATCTGGGCGTTGTACCGACCTTTCGCAAACTCAGCTTCTGGCCAAACAGCAGTCAAGATTTGGCGAAGGTACATGCAAATTCACCCGGAAGACGTGGAGGACTTCATCGAACTGCTTGTTGAGATGGGTCACTACACAGAGGCTGTTAAAAAGTACATGGACATCCTGAACAATCCGAAATTCCGAAGCAAAAACAGCAAGGGTCATTATCAGCTATGGATTGAAATGGTCGACTTGATCGTCGGGCATGCGAAAACTGTTGAAACGGGGGACGAGGTGGGAATCGATGTGGATAAAATCATTCGAAGTGGAATTGATCGGTTCGCGGATCAGAGAGGTCAATTGTGGTCCGCATTGGCAACATACTGGATCAAGAGAGGAAGCTTCGAGAGGGCACGCGACATATTTGAAGAGGGAATTACCACAGTCATGACCGTTCGCGATTTCACACTTGTCTTTGACGCATACGTCGAATTCGAGGAGGCCATCACTGGTCAGTTGATGGATGATGCTGCAGCTCGGTCTGACAAGGGCATCGTGGACGAGAATTTGGACTTCGATTTGGACATCCGCATGATGCGATTTGAGCAGCTGATGGACCGACGACCATTCTTAATCAACGACGTGCTACTCCGGCAAAATCCCAATAACGTTTCGGAATGGAACGTCAGGATAGGATTGTGGGGTGACAACAAGGTCGAAGTGGTGCAAGCATACACAGATGCGATTGCTGCTGTGCAACCTAAGAAGGCGGTGGGCCGATTCCACGAATTATGGGCCAACTATGCCAAGTTCTATGAAAAGGGCGGCGACATCCGCAATGCGAGGGTCATTATGGAGAAAGCTGTGAAGGTTCCGTTTAAATCGGTAGCAGAGCTCGCTGATATGTGGATCGAATGGGCGGAAATGGAACTGCGAAACGACAATTTCGACGAAGCCGTAAAAATCATGGCCAAAGCAGTTCAAGCACCTAAACGATCTACAGTCGACTATTTCGACGAGACTCTTTCGCCTCAACAAAGAGTTCACAAAAGCTGGAAGCTTTGGAGTTTCTATGTTGATCTTGTTGAGAGCGTCAGCACTCTCGATGAGACCAAGAAGGTGTATGAGCGGATCTTCGAGCTTCGGATCGCAACACCGCAGACCGTGGTCAACTATGCCAACCTCATGGAAGAGAACAAGTACTTTGAGGACTCGTTCAAGATCTATGAGCGAGGTCTCGACTTGTTCAGTTACCCAGTTGCCTTCGAACTGTGGAATCTGTACTTGACAAAGGCCGTGGATCGCAAGATTGGCATCGAACGACTGAGGGACTTGTTCGAACAAGCTGTGGAGGACTGCCCAGCGAAGTTTGCCAAAGTACTGTACTTGATGTACGGGAACCTAGAAGAAGAGAGAGGTCTGGCGAGACATGCTATGCGGATCTACGAACGCGCAACCCGTGCCGTCTCTGATGAGGATCGAGCAGATATGTTCAACTTTTACATCACGAAATCCGCTTCCAACTTTGGTCTGCCATCGACAAGACCAATTTACGAACGTGCTATTGCGGCACTGCCCGACAAGGATGCTCGGGATATGTGTCTCAAGTTCGCAGATATGGAGAAGCGACTCGGCGAAATCGACCGTGCAAGAGCCATCTACGGCCATGCATCGCAATTCTGCGACCCTCGTACCAGCCCTGACTTCTGGCAGAAGTGGGAATCTTTCGAGGTTCAGCATGGTAACGAAGACACTTTCAAGGAGATGCTACGCATCAAGAGAAGCGTGCAGGCACAATACAATACCGATGTCAACTTCATCGCTTCGCAAGCATTGGCTCGTAGCCAAGCTCAGCCAGAAGGCGAGACGGACGAGGAACGGGCAGATGCTATGGCGGCGTTGGAGCGCGAGGCCAGAGCACCTGTCGGCTTCGTTGCAGCTAGCACAGGCCCTCAAGGAGGCAACATAAAGGAACCAACGATCGTAGCCGCCAATCCCGATGCGATCGATGTAGATGGAATGGACGACGATTAGGCTTCTGGCGGTTTCACGAGAGCATTTTGGAGTTTGGACATAATTTGGAGGCTGTATTTAGCCCCTGCATAGGACGGCGTTTTCGGGCGGGACTTTTTTGCTGCTATAGGCAACCAACTGATGATTGCGCCTGTGATTGGAGCTTGAGATCACGAGCGGACGAGCGCTCGTGTATGTATGCTATGGGAACTGATGGTTCAGTTGAGAAGAACGCAAAGCCAGGCGTATCGAAAAGAGAGAAAAAAGAACAAGGCAAATCAAATCAACACTCCTAATCCCGCAACTCCGCAAATTTCCACACTCAACACTTGGAGTACTTCTACTCCGGGTATTCCCATTTTCCGCATCCCTTTGTCCCGGATTTTTGTGCGATTAAGAGAAGTCATTCAATTCTAATCTGTTGCGTGCACCCCTCATTCCTTGCCCCCTCTACTCGTTCTCTTACCAGTTATCCTCGCCCATCCCTTCTTGACAAAGGTAGCGTGGTGTTCACTATCATTCTCATGGCCTTTCTCAACATCGCTGTCCCGACTCCGTGGCGTAGACAGTCCGCTCCATCTAGGGTTTTGCGACTGACTTGGCGTCTGAGGGGATTTCGGAGTATCTGAATAGAGGAGTGGAGTCAGTACAAGTTCCTGAAGTATTTACTTTTTCTTCTTGTGATATAACATATAACAGCACAAGCTGCTCGATACTCTCGCTTCTATGTAGGGTAGGATTCGAACCAGGAGAGGATATGGGGAATGCATACCTGATTCATCACTCAATCTCCTCTCGGTCTCCTCGCACGCCCTCTCTGGTCTCGGTGCTTCGTCCTCATCCTCATTATCTTTCCTATCCTTTGCTTCGAACGTAAACGGATTATCCTCCGTCCCCGATCCTCCTCGTTGCGCAGCGAACGGGTCCTCACTCGTCCTCAATTTAGGGCTGACCATGGAATTGGAAGTTGTAACGGGGTCTGAATTCGGGTATGGGTATGCTGGTGTATCGTATTCCGAGCCATTTGTCGGAGGTCCCGGGGAATATCCTGTGTTTATGCGTGGGAAGCCAGAGATGTTCTCTACGGAGGGAGAGGGGTATGGAAGGTCATCTTCGCGGGTAGTACTGGTGGCTGATGGTGAGGAGGTTGAGGAAGGTAGAGATAAGGGTGCGGAGGACGTACCTGCTGCTTGTGGTGTTGAGGTCGATGACATTGTATAGTTGAACGATTGCGTGAAGTAATCGTGCTTGAATTGATTTGGAGATTTGGGCTTGACTGTTTACTTGTATACCGAAGAACCACGAGGGGGGGTAGTAAGAGGGGTAGTGAGATGGAAAAGGCAAAAGTAGATCAGAACTTCCCGAAATGACGAATTCAATATGCCTACAGTTTCACATGGTAAAATCAACAACACAGGTCTCAAACACGCCTCATTGACGTGACCGCATCCCGTCTTGTGCATCCTTACGGCGCAAATATGGTATTTGAGAAGGTGGTAGAAATCGAATCAAGCAAAAGGATATGCACGAAGCCGAGAAATGACGACACCAATACTACGCCTCCAATTCCACACCCTAATCGAAATCATGATAGAGGCAAATTTCATTGATGGAATTGCGGGCAGACCTTTCATTGGGAGTGAGGATGACGTAGGGAATACGAGGGTGTAGCGAGAGCAGGGTCTTGGACTAAAGAAAAGGGGATGTTTTGATTGTCAGCTGACTGAAGCGAGAGGATGAAACACCTTAGGTAATGTGGAGGCGTATTGTGGTGTGATGTTCTGCAGCTTTGTGTCCTTCGATGACGAGTGATTTAATCTATTAATTATTCGAGCTGATGTGTCGTAGAATGCTGAAGAATTATGAGGAGTTTAATCAATCGGCTTTGGCACATATGAAGTACATTGTTTACAGCACCCTAATTCTCCCCGTCTCTCTTCACCGTAATTCCATATTCATGTTCTGCTATCGGGTCACGGGCAAAAACCTACTCCCCATTATTGTCATTGTTGAAATGAACAGATTATACTAACGTCCATCCCTACGCGACGGAAAACCCTGCGTGCCGGAAAATTTAGCAGGTACTTTGACTTTAAGTGTCTTAAAATCTGTGCACGCTATAACATCTCGCATAATTTTCTATAAGTTATATTCTATAGCTATTTCTAAATATCTTAAAGCCTTCCGACTAGAAAATCACGTTCGCATCATCGCCTTTACTCTTGCTTTGCAAAGAGTGTTCTTTTATAGCGCAATAGACCCCCTTTGCTATAGCCTTATTACTAGACTTCTATTACCCCTAAGACTTATAAAAAGGTTTTATTTGAGCTCTTAGTATCTTATTAATATATAGGAGATCTTCATTAGCCTTATAGCGGTTGTGGCGTGCAGATTTATGCAAGGATCGCCACGCTGGGCAAGACCTCAGATCAAAGCGAGTAGCGATTTTGGTTAGTACGGAAGAAACCCCGCACCCGCAATAATACGAGAGGGCCAGCCTACGGCTCGAATAAAGCCTTCCTACCCAAATATAGCAAAGACAATACTTAGCATTTATTAAAGCTATACGAACTTAGACCCTTTTTCAATCTGTAAAAATGAAACTCTCCCGGACGAATGTCCTAAAACAATTGCTTGATCCCATATAGCTTTACAAGTAGGTCGATATTCAATAGGTAGCCAAAGGAAATTGGTATTATCTTCTGCTAGCCAATAACCATTCACGTGTAAATGTGGTAACAGCTTGCCCCCGGGGGAGAAGGCTACTGAAGTGACCGAGTTAGAGTGGAGCGTCTGCTGCAGGGCTCCTGTAGCCGCGTCCCAGAGCCGCACTGTGTAATCGTTCGATCTAGACACGGCTTGGGTGCCGTCAGGGGAGAAGGCTACTAAAGTGACCGAGTTACGGTGGCCCTTAAGCGTCTGCTGCAGGGCCCCGGTAGCCGCGTCCCAGAGCCGCACTGTCTTGTCCTCCGATCCAGACACGACCTGGGTGCCGTCCGGGGAGAAGGCTACTGAAGTGACCCAGTTAGAGTGGCCCTCGAGCGTCTGCTGCAGAGCCCCCGTAGCCGCGTCCCAGAGCCGCACTGTCTTGTCCCTCGATCCAGACACGGCCTGGGTGCCATCGGGGGAGAAGGCTACTGAAGTGACCGAGTTAGAGTGGCCCTCGAGCGTTTGCTGCAGGACCTCTTTAGCCGCGTCCCAGAGCCGCACTGTCTTGTCCCTCGATCCAGACACGACCTGGGTGCCATCAGGGGAGGAGGCTACTGAAGTGACCGAGTCAGAGTGGCCCTCGAGCGTTTGCTGCAGGGCCCCTGTAGCCGCGTCCCAGAGCCGCACTGTGTAATCGTGCGATCCAGACACGACCTGGGTGCCGTCAGGGGAGAAGGCTACTGAAGTAACCCAGTCAGAGTGGCCCTCGAGCGTTTGCTGCAGGGCCCCTGTAGCCGCGTCCCAGAGCCGCACTGTGTAATCGTGCGATCCAGACACGACCTGGGTGCCGTCAGGGGAGAAGGCTACTGAAGTGACCGAGTCAGAGTGGCCCTCGAGCGTCTGCTGCAGAGCCCCCGTAGCCGCGTCCCAGATCCGCACTGTCTTGTCCTCCGATCCAGACACGGCCTGGGCGCCGTCGGGGGAGAAGGCTACTGAAGTGACCGAGTTAGAGTGGCCCTCGAACGTCTGCTGCAGGGCCCCGGTAGCCGCGTCCCAGAGCCGCACTGTCTTGCCCTCCGATCCAGACACGGCCTGGGTGCCGTCGGGGGAGAAGGCTACTGAAGTAACCGAGTTAGAGTGGCCCTCGAACGTTTGCTGCAGGGCCCCTGTAGCCGCGTCCCAGATCCGCACTGTCTTGTCCCTCGATCCAGACACGACCTGGGTGCCGTCCGGGGAGAAGGCTACTGAAGTGACCGAGTTAGAGTGGCTCTTAAGCGTCTGCTGCAGAGCCCCCGTAGCCGCGTCCCAGATCCGCACTGTCTTGTCCTCCGATCCAGACACGGCCTGGGTGCCGTCCGGGGAGAAGGCTACTGAAGTAACCCAGTTAGAGTGGCCCTCGAGCGTCTGTAAAGTAGCACTCCAATTTGCTTGTACTTTTGGTTTCCTCTGAATCCAAGTTGGAATACAACCTTTGAATTGTCTCCGAACGATACTTTTCTCTGGGGCGAAGGTAAGGGCTGAACAATATAATTGAAGAGGCGCCTTTTCAATGACTAATCGGTTGTACACGGCAAATCGCTTTGCATCATGGATGAATGCGTGCAAATCGGGGCTCTTAGTAGCCTAAAAACAAGTTAGACACCCATAGGTAATAAATAGACAGCTTACCGGAACGTGAGTCTCTAAGGACAATATAGCTTGAATTCCCTCTGACGTCTTGCCTATCCATCCGAGCGCTTCAAGCCAGTGTAGTAGATGAGCCTGTAGAAATCGATGAACCTCCTTGCCATCGTGAACCTGGAGATCGCTTTTTTGCAGATGTTGAACCCAATAGAGGCATGCGTATTGAAGGTCAGGCGGAAGGCATTCCTGCAAATGACTGCTCTCGACTTGGCTCGCTTGGTGACTAGGAGCTTGCATTTCGCAAATGTCCTTCTTGAGAGTCTGGGACATCAGCTGCATGCAGCTAGTGGCTAAGATTTGGTGTGCCTTCTTCTCGTCCACCCAGAAATCCCCACCTCTATCTTTGTTGAGAAGGAAATCGCGAAGTGAAGGATGGTGTAGGCGAACTGGGTAAGTCGGGTCGTCTGGAATATCAAGGATCGCATGAAGATCCTCAAACGTCTGGTCGACCTCTTCCTTTAAAAGATGTAACAGTCTGCTTAGTGAAGACGCAGAAAGAGGCGAGAACAAGACCATTATACTTCCAACGGTGTGCTTTAGCATATGGCGTGCCTCTTCTTTCTCGTCATCCGAATAGTTAGAGGACATCGAGTGCTGAAGGACGGCAAGGTAGATCTCGTTGAGGTGCTTCTCTGGTGCGGTAATAGTGCTGCTGCTGCTACCCTTGAGAATTGTATCCAGTCTCTTGCGTGCGAATCGTTTCCCTTCACGGATAAACCGATATGCTGTTGCCGCCCAAATGAAGAGACCGCTAGCATATGTGACTAGCCGGCGCAGAACCCAGTCGCCCGGCCAGCCAGCTCCAAGATTCCAATCCTGCCCAATCATCCCCAGGTTGTATTCCAAGAATAGAGAGATATCACGATTAACAATCGATGGTTGTATGTTGTGGAGCACGAAGTCCTGGTGTTCGGTTTGTGGGATGGCGCATATCCCGTGTCGGATGGGAATCTCTGGCCTGCTCGTCAGGAAGACTCGAAGTTGTACTCCCTTTAACGATCGAGCTTCAGCTAGAAGCTGCAAAATGGTGCGAATGTGATCTTCGTTATCACATTCATCAAGAGCATCGATTATGAGAACGCAGTGAAGTTGACCATTATAGCTGTCTAGCTTCGATAGGGGGTGGAGGATAAGCTGGCGCCACTGATCGCGAAGGGACTGGCTCGCAATGTCTATATTCTCGGAGACAGCATTTGAGATATAATGCTGAAGAGATGGCATATAATTTGACAGTTGCACGGCAAGACTTGTGAAGAACCTGCCGGCATTGCTCACATCTTGAACGCCTTTCGAGAAGAAAAAGCTGCCCCCAAGACGCCCTTGCTCAAAGTATCTGCGAGCAATTGTGCGCGCAATCGTCGATTTCCCTGTGCCCGCTAAGCCATTCAGCCAGAAGATGCACCGCTTATCGCGTCCATCACACCAGTTATAGATATCTTGTAGAAGGTCGACGCGGGTGTCAGGGTGGCAGGTGGATTCATGTTGGCGTTTATATGAGTTAAAAGGCGCCTCATCAGCATACGGTAGGCGACGAAGTAAGTCTTTCTCGGGGCCTAAGTTGCTAGTTAGCGCTAGTGTCAGGCATCAATCGAAGGGATAGTATTTACCCTTCAAAGGTTTGTTGATTGCCTCCCGGAGCCGCTGAAACGCCCTGTGTTCTCCTTCACCATAAAGAAGAGGCATCTGGACATCGAAAATGCCAAATAACGAATATGCTTTGTCTTCTCCGCGTGTAGTCTGTCGACCTTTTGCCCATGAGAATCGTTCATCGATGTCGAACTGGAAGGGAAGGTATTCTCGAAGCGCCGTGGCAGGAATTCCCGTAATCTCGTGGATTTGTCGCTCCAGAGTTCTCTTATTACCTAGACTATTGCCTTCCCGGGAGAAGAATTCAACTGATCTAGGAGCAAGGAGTTCTTGTAAGGTCCAGCCTCTTGTAAACCATTTGCTTGCTCGGAAAGCAAATTCCCAAGTACACTCGGCAGACGTATCACTTGCTTTCCGCTTTGGTGTCGAAACATCCGATAAATAGACGTAGCATCTGGCCGCTTTCTGATACCAGCGAAACATCGAGTTGATAGCCTCTGCAAGCTCAGTGCTACTCGATTTATCGATACAGCATGTGTCCACCCAAAAGTATTCCAAGCCATCACGCCCCATCTGTTCTCCGCAGAACTGTATCTTGCCGTAGCTAGCCTTGAATTTACTCTTGCCGTCCGTCAAATCCTTGAAAGTGACCTCCTCCGCTCCCCATCTGTGTGAAAGTATAGCATACTCGGGTATGTCGTCTTCAAAGAACTCGGTCAGGCTGAGATTGCCATCGCCATCTAACTGTAGCAGACGCATTATTCCTCTAGGTTCGAAGATCGCAAGCGGAAAGGTTCTCGATAGCTGATGAGCCGTCGAAATAGCATAGATGCGGAGTAAGGTTGGAGAAGACGTCGTGTAAGGCTGGCAGACTTAGCTGAGCGGCAGCCTCACAGCAATAACATCGTCGTACATCACTGGAAGCGCGCCAGACCGGCCAGTCGCTCAGGCTGGAATTCTGGAAGCTATAGGAATAGGATATTTGAAGCCACTTTCGATTGACCACGATTTGTTCTTGTCGCTAAAAAGGAAGCTAAAGGAAGTGGATAGTAAAAATAGAAATCTAGAATCCTGAATTTACTTTCGGTCTTTAGAGTTGGAGCCTTTAGCCTTGAATATTAGGCAGTTGTTTGTTCTCAATTCCATCCATCATGAAATGTGGGGAAAGCGCAAGGTCGTTACCCTAACCAAATATCGTTAGTCACTTCAATTCGAGGTACTGTGCCGCGTGACAGGCTTGTCTTAATTCACGATTTATAGCAGCCACAAAGATGACGACGGTCACTAGCATGCTAACAAGGGTTTAAAGATTGGATAAGACTGTTTTGTAAGTATAAGAAGTAATAAAAGTTTGATAGCAGAGCTATAGCGAAAAAAAAACTCTTCCATCGTAAAAGGAGGCTGCCCGCAGATTAGGCCTGTAGGCGACGATACGAACGTAATTCTTTAATGGGAGGGCTTTGAGAGTTTTAAGAGTAGCCACTAAATACGATTTGCATAAAATTTGGGTTTTATCAATGTGTGCACAAAGTTCAAGTTGTTCAAAGTCAAAGTACCTATCATTTTTTCCGGCACGTAGGGTTTTCCGCTACGCAGGGATGGACGTTAATATAGAATAAAGAAAACACTTCATAGCTATTATTTGGCAGCACCTTAACAAAGACCACACAAGTACTCGCCGCATATTCAGTCACAATGAAATGAACAGGAAAGTTGTCAGTGAACAAGAAATAAACAAAGATTTAAACTATTCTGCCAAGTCGTCTAAAGCTTACTAACTCAAATCTCAGACCATAGGCCTACCCTTGTAAAGCAGACTTGGTGCTGGTTCTGTTCTGGAAGACTAGACGCACGCATATGCTAAGTGGCTATTTGGGGAATTTCGTCACGTATAAGTTGAATATATGACTGTAAACACTCCATTATAGTTGCTGCAGTGTTTTTGTTTAGATACAAAGCATCACGCCTCGCTTATCTACGTGGAAAGTTTACCATCCATCAACACGAAGCTCTACTATTCAGTTACATCTCTCATGGTATACGTATTTTTTGCTCAATATCGAATGATCAATCCAAGGGAAAAGTTTCTTCATTTGAGTAAGATGATTGCCGAAAAGAAAAGAGACAAAAAAACCAGAATCATCAAGTCCTAAGAAGCCGCAACTCCATCGATCTTCGCCTTCTTCACTGCCACACCACACATCACCCCGTCCAATCATTTGAAGATGCTTTTCCATCGTAGATCAGTGCTCTGGCTTCATACGTCCAAGATTCGATCTCCCTCAGCCAAGCACGCTCAGCTTCTGAAAGAGTAATTCCAATCCGACTCCAAGTACTCTCAAGACAAGCATCCGCAACCAGATCTTTCAAATGTGTTGCAAGGTATGTCTGCGCAAACGGTTCAACCAAGCTCTGTGGCGTGTCAATATCAGAGCTGATACTGGATTCGGTATCGCTGGAGGAGAGGCTGGGGGTGTTACCTGCTGCTGATGACCTCTCTGTTTCGGAGGATGCTTCGTGGAGAGGAAGCTCTTCATCGTCGCCGTCGAAGTAGTAACCGTATACGCGGCTGGCCCACCTTGACTCCAACTTCCGGTCCGCTCCGGTGAACTGAATGACGCAGCTGTTCCTGTCTTGCTTGATGCGCTTCCGAAATTCGGGGGTGGCGTCGCGGTTCTCATCTAGCTTTCGGAACTTCTCTGGTGCAGGTGCTGGTGCTGGATTGGCTTTCTTCTCTGTGGGCCTGGTGGGTTCGGTTGGGGGACTGGAGGGGTCGGGGTTGGTTACTTTGACTGGGTTGGATGAGATGGAAGTGGTGGAGGGAGAGAGGTTTGTGGAGAGGGATGGCTGTGTTGGTTCGTCGGTGACTGAGGTGGGAGAGGATTGATGGATCGCAACCCAGTGTGGCTCAACTCGATGACCGCACTGTTGTGTGTTAATGACTCCCGGAAAATAGACTTGGGATGTGAATAAATATACCTTCGTCTTCTTCTTGCGGCAAGCCGCGCACGCTGGGCTCTTCTTGGTACTGTCCATCTTTGGCCTGTCTGCTTCGACGCGAGCCTTCTTCGTAGCTGGCTGGAATTCTGCGCTCTTGATCTCAGTCTCGGTGGAAGCGCGTCTCTTCTTGGTGGTTGTTGAAGCAGTAGCTTGGCTACTGGTGTGGGTGCGTGGTCGATTCATGTTGACTTTATAGAGGAAGAATTGAGTTTGGTTGGCTGTGGCTGTTTGTTTGTGTGTTTGTTGTTTTAGGCTGCAAGAAGCTGTTCTGCTGAAGTGGTGTCGAGAAAGAAAACAGAGCCATGAATTCTTGAAAAAAACTCTGAGCTAAGTATACGATGACTGCAGTCGAAATACAATAGGAATGAATCACAATAGGTAAGTTAATGTGATTCCTATTGCCCGGCGGTGGATTAAGCGAGAATTAAAAGGGGGTTGAAATGCATTCACCACAACTGATGAGATCCTGTTCACCTTCGCATTTTAAGTATTTAAGACAATTGAAAGTACGGTTCTATGCTTCTATGTTCCCGTATTAGTGCTTTTGCCTGATGTTTTTGATCTTTCGTTTATAACTTTGATTATTGCTAGAGCGGATTGACATCTTCAACATTTCTTAAGGCTTACATGTCGAAAACAATACTATGAAGGAGCGCATATAACACTCGGAAAAATTTTTGCAGCCCATTTCTGCTTCAATTCTTTCTTCCGAGTCGTGCACATGATTGAAGAAGGATGAGAGGGAGTCAAACCGGGGACTTCAAATTAGTTCTTATTTAATTGGCTCACTAGTCCTATATAAGCAATCTAATAAAAATTCCGAATGCTGGGAGACCGAAGGTTGGATCACAAAGACTATTGAATAGGGAAAGTAAGATCAAATTGCTATTGATATCTGAATGTCCGATTGTTGACCTGCCTCTTTCCATCTCCTTTCGTAACTCATTACACATTATTAGATGCCAAAATATATTGCCAAGATAAAAAAAAATCGTTTCCAAAGACATTCCAGAAGGAAACATTGAATTGACACCCAAAACATATGAAGGCCGTTCATAGAATACCCCGAGTTTGCAAGAACTCCAAACTGCCAGCGTGAAATAAACAAGTCGCAAACAAGCTTCCAACAACAATTTCAAGTTTCCAAGCGGCCTAGAAGCCGGACAAAGCAACTTCATTCCCCGTTTCTCAGCGAACACTTCATATTGACATGCATTTAATCTCAACAATCAACGTCTCTCCCCGCCCCCCCGATCCTCACCATCTTGGATCGTCTTTGGTCCCTTGCGGCCGCCCCGTTTGATCGCCTCGTTCACCAAATCCTCCATTGCTCTACGATCTGGATTCTGGTCTTGAGGGCGGTAATTATCCAGATTGCGAAACAGTCTTCGAGCCTCCTCCTGGTCCTCGGGGTTGACGTTCAGTCCGTGAGCGACTCCTTCAAGATATCCACGACCATAGGCTTGAGACATGTCGTGTTGAGTGGACTGCCTTCGGCGAGGAGATTTGGTTGTTGGAAGTGGCACAAGTGCCTGGACGTTGTGCTGTTGGCAAGTTGTCCCGTTGGCCGAATCTCGCCAGTTGAAGCAATACTCGTGAGTGCAAGTGTGGTCTACGCAGTACCGGCCTTGATCCAAGCGAGCATTGAGACAATTCTGCTCGGAACACGTGTGACTGCTGCAACACGAAGCTCCTTTCACAACTTCGGAACCGCATCGGTAGCCATCAACATTCCACAGGCATGTGTGGGAATTGCAGAACATGTAATCCGAGGCGTCAAAAAGCGACTCAGAGCATCCCTTGGAGCCGCATGTGTGATTGATACAGCAGTCCCCGTCCCTGGAACTAACATTTGGACAGTCGGGATAGTAGCATCGGCATGAATCGCAGTACGCGCCAACTGTCCGACAGCAATTTGTACATCCCGAAGATGGGCACTTGTGATTGACGCAGAATTCAGAGCTGCCGGTCTTTGTCTCGGGACAGGGAGTAGTATGAGCCCACTGACAAGAATGGCGCTTGCAAAAGTTTCGACCGGGTGACATCTGGGCACTCATACACCCATCGACTTGACAAACGTGGTAAGCACACGCTTGAGATCCTGGGTAGTCCTGGCACGCAGAGGAGCAGCCTTGCATCTGGCATAGATGAGATTCGCAAACGCCCGCTGTCCCTTGCTGTGGGCGAGTACATCCTGTTCGCGAGCACATGTGATAGTCGCAGTGGATGCTCTGGAGGTTCCTGACGTTGGAGCAGTTGCTCAGCTTGCATTTATGCTTGGTGCAACCCCATGATGAGCCTGGTAAGGCAATAGCTGTCAGAATATGACCATGTAGTCAAAGTTGGATGATTGATGAAATGAATAAACAAAGCCTTGATCGAAGAAGAGAGCTTACCAAGATTTTCAGAATTGCATGATGAATAGGTGCAAAGGTGATTTCCGCACCACAACTTTCCCCCTTGGCAGAGACTCCCACACCTGCTTTTCTTGCACTTGTGATGACGGCAATACGAATAGCCGCTCAGGTTGCGTCTTGAACAGCTTATAGAAGCACAAGTCATCGTTGAATGTGGAATCGATAGTAGTGGAATTAGAGAAGAGACTTTGGGTTGATGCTGAGCAGAGGAGGTGGGCTAGGACGAATGCTGAATTTATAGAAGGGTGTTTAGACCCGAGCCAGGCTGAGATGATATGCCGGTTCTTCTCTTTACAAGCACAGCAAGCCCAAAGAGTAAATAACTGTGTAGTTAACTGGCGAGGCGTGAACCCACGTAAGTTGCAGAGCATGTCAGGTTGAATCGGGCGCCGACTGGAGGCTGCCATCAGGTATTTTGCTTGACGTAAGCCCGGGCCCGGGTTATAATTCTCGAGCCATGAACTACCTGGGTTCAACAATACAGAGCTTCCGCTAAGAGTTGGGCATCAATCACTGCGTGGGGTGATTGTTAATGACAAGGCTGGCCAACAACATCCCCCCCCCCGTCAAAGTAATTTGCTCATCACGCACGGGCGAAGATATGCAGCCTTGCCACTTTTGCATATTCAAACGACCAAAGATACCACAAGCATAAAGTACAACATACTGCAAAGAACTGAAAGGAGCTAGAATAGGAAGTAGATCCGAGATCCGAATTTTTCTGTGGCTATTGCTCGACCACGAAGGCGAACTCACTGAAATGTTCACAGGCAACCATCAAGACTTCAAATATGCCGTAAGCGCTAGAAACGATTGGAGATGGAGAAATTCAATCCAATAGAACCTGCTAAGTACTAGAAAAATGCGTTCGTCAAACGAGAGTACACCCAAGCACAAAGAGCTCCGATGCCCTGACTCGCTGACAACGCTATGTCCGAGGCCGCTCATAAACCATCTTACTACAAGTTATAGCCGCAGAGGATCATAACCATTGACAATCATAAGTGAACGCGAGCGCAGTAAAAATCAGAATAGACACGCAATATACTGTACATAAGCTATGCTTCGGACCGCAGCAAAAAAGTTGGTCCCTCCCTCATGGATTAACAAGGTCAAAATCGGAAAATGAACCAAGAGAATTCGCAGGATAAAGTTCAAAGTCCAAACCAAACACATTGTAGTCCAGAGCCGTCTGAACATTGTTCCCAAATTGACCGACATCTTTTGATGTGAGAGCGTCGACATTCTTAACACATGCCGTAGTCTGGCTGCCAAAATCGATCTTCCGCCGAGCCTCGCCAAACATTTCAGCTCCACGAGACAAGGAATGACTAGGAGCAAATCTCGCTGATTGCGGAGTTCCTATTTTTGTCGCCGAAGATGCTGAAATGAAGCTCAGGTCTGGCGTGTGCATGCGTTGTCCCATTGAGGGCGTTTGAGAGTTAAATGGAGATTCACCGGAGAACATGTCGCCAAATTTGTTGGTGTTGGGCGTGGCGGGCATCCGATTGGATAAATAAGCTACAGGAGAATAGCGAGTGGCGATATCCAGAGCACCATATAGAGGTAGGTCAGCTGCTAAAGCTGAAGTTGGATAATGGGCCTGATCTGAACCACCGACAGCAGAATCGAAGTTGATTTTAGGTGCAAGGGACTCGATTTTGTGGTTGTTGAATACTTCGCTACTGATACCGAACACATCAGAGTAGTGATTTGTATGGCACCCAGGTTCTGACATGAGCCTCGCCGCGGTGTTATCTTGATGTATTGTTGGAGATGAAGGATCAACGAAAATCTTTATCCTCTTTCTGCTTGGTGAGCCATCCGTGGAAGCTCCGTCTAAATTGTGCGATGTGAAACGCGTTGCCTTTGAGGAAAGTCCGGGACTTTGGTCAAGTGCAGTTGAGCCTTGTATCGGTCCGGTATGGGAAGGCCGTTGCACTCCAAGAGCTTGACCTGAAGGACACGAAGACGTCATGACCGATCGCCCACAACAACACTTCCAGGTCTGAAGACTGGTAGACGTATTGTTGGCACAGGAACGGCCTGCTGATGAAGGTTTATTTCCTGCCATTATATCGAATTTCGGTTTTCCACCCATATGTTTGTCTGCAGGATAACTTGTTGGAGTTGCGCCGTCCCGAGGGTCCACAGAGCGTTGTCGTATAGTTTGATTTGAACTTCGAGACTGGAGCGCTGCAATGTTTGTCTGTGGCTTCAGAGACCGAAAATGTACATCTCTTAGGCTTCTGTCAAGATCTGCGTTCAAGCATTCCTCAGAAGTTGACTGGGGGCCATGAAGATTGGATCGCGAGGAACTACTGAAGCTCTGCCCGGATTGGATTGGCGAGATCGAGGACCGGCCGAATGGATCCCAGAATGTTCCGAGCTCTCCCTTAAGTGGTTTTGCGGTATGATCGTACATGTTTGTAGTGTCTCTGTCCATCAATGGATGCTCATTCCATAGCCATGAGTCATCCCGTGCTCTATTGTCTTCCTCGGCGTCAGCTTCGGCGATGGAGAAGCCCGCACCTACGTTGAAGTCGTCGGAGGTTCCATAACCGATGTTGTAATCTCCTGTTGTAGGCAAAGCACTATCGAGTTTGAGAGAGTCTAACTGCCCCCACTTCATGAAAGTTAGTGCTGGAATTCACAAAAGTTTGAGATCTAAGATCTTGCATCTTAAGACATAGTTCCAAAAATATATCTTTGGACCAAGATCCCAGATCTTTGAGAAATGCAGGTGAAGGGAAGGTTTCTACGTACAGTTGCCGACTCCGAAGGAACATCGTCTTCGAAAATCACCAACCCCAACGACGGCGTCTCATTCTCCAGGGGACTCTGCCACGAATGCGAACACTGTTAACCTGGTCAGCTCCTCTTCTCAGATTAAACCAACAAAGTTACATGGAACTAGAGTCTTACTTTTATCTTCTTTACTCGACACCTCGTGCAAGCACCTCTCTTCCTAGTCTCAGCAGCATCGAGTCTTCCTTGCGGAGTCAACTTTCGCGGTCGTTTCTGTGTAGGTGTGGGTTCGCAGTTGGGTTGGTTTGGTAGTTGGAAATCATAGAGACCCAGATTCTTGATAGAGGGAGTGAGGGGCATTTTCCTGAATGTTTGGATCTTGTTGATGGGTGTTGAGGTGATCGGGGTAGCTCTGCTGTTGGGGTCGAATTCTGTCGGTTCGCACCAACTAGGACGGACTAACCCAAGATCCAAGAGCTGTAGTTGAGATTCCTGAAAAAGCTGGTGTGGTCTGACTAAAGATTTGAAGTGGGCTTTGTACTTTGTTTCGTATGTTTTTTGCTGGTGAGAGACTTTGGGAAGTGGTGATCGTGGAGAGAGAAATCGGTGGTAAGAGGCGGGCTCTCCTCAGTTGTTTTGTTTACTACGTACGGGTGGCAGAAAGAGGCCTGCATTGCCTTAAGTGGCTTAGTTGGGACTGTTAGTAGCATAGTATGGCAAAGGCGGTGAGGATTTGTGCCCAAGTCCGGGCGGTTGTCCACGGTTGTTGCAGTTCGCTTACGGCCTTTTTAGCGTGAAAAAGTGAAATGAGTGCATTGAGCGCAAATAAGCTAGTAGAACAAAAAGAACTAGATGAAATGATAGGCTTACTTCGAAATAATAATAGCTCTTATGTAGACTAGTCTTTTAAAGCAAAGCGTGGTGAGTTGTGCGGCTGGAGCTGAGAGGTCTCTTTTGAAAACGGCGCTAAAAGCCGAACTGCCACACCATGGGATACAGCAAGGAAAAGGCAACCTGAAATCGGGAAACTGATTGGAATTTCCATCAGCGCGGACAAGGAACACAGAAAATTCCGTATACTGAAAGTATCGAACGCAAATACACTAGAAGAGACCACAAGTCGAAGGTACAAATGGTGATGGCCAAGCGAGGAGCCATGACACCAAGTCAACAAAACGATACAGTGCCGGTACTAATTAAATGCTACGAAGACTTACAGGACCGCGAAGAGACAACACCTCTGAAAGGTAATAAGACCCAAGTAAAGACCGAACAAATTCACAAATTACAGGACTCGGTCTCGTCATTAGACGACCTGAGCACATCAACCCCTCCGTCCCAGCAGAGGATAGAAAGGACTACAGTACGGGAGAGGAGGCACTTGCCAACCGCCACAAACAAAAGCATCAAGTCACAAGCGGGGGATAAAGACTCCCAATCAACAGCACCATTCAGGCCAAAACCCCATCCATTCTATACAAGATCGCCCCTTTCCCAATTCTTCTCCCACCACCGCGCTATCTATGCCGCAACATGCTTTGAAATCAGCTGTTCTGCTCGCTTGATTTCTGCTTCATCCTCCCCTTTCGTGCTTTTCTATTCTGCTACTGCCACTACCACCATCTTCTCTCTTCCCTTCTCCCTTCCCTTCTTCCTCTGTCACTTCCATCCTAACTATTCCAGAGTTCCCATTTCAGCAGAAAATGTCCTGCGCTTTTTTGTACAACCAGACCATACCAGATGAACAAGATATCGTACATCCCCCACCCTCGACTTTACCCCAACACATTCGCTCCTCACTCAGACATCAGCGGCTCGTCTCTACTCCGCCCCAGCAGAAACCTCTTCCTTCGGCCTCGCCGCAAGAGCGACTTCCTTCTCGCCTTCATCCTTTCCCGCCGCTTTCTCCTTCTCAGCAGCAACTTCCTTCGGCGCATCCAGATCCAACTCTTTCCTAAGATCCGGTAGGAAACGATCAATACGCTTCCAAGTTTCGACCCAGAGTTTCTCCTGCGATGGGTCTTTGCTGGGCGGGACGAGGAAGGAGCTGCTTGACATGACGAGGAGGATGTTCTTGAGACTTTCGAGGACGGCTTCTTCCTGTGTGGTTGTTAGTATCATATTCCTCATATTAGCAGGAACGCATGGAGACATACCAAGCTATCACCCTGCCCACTATTCATCAACCTATCCATAATATCTAGGATCTTCAGCCAGAGATCCAGCATACCGTCCCACTTAGACAACAGCGTCAAATAGTGCAAGAAAATCTTGCTGAGTAGTGTCGCTGCCTGAACTCTTGTCTCACTCATGCCAACGGGGTCAGAAGAGTAGACTTCTGGTTTGAGAAGTCGTAGGATGAGCGGGAATAAGACTTCCCCAAAGATGGCGGTCCATTCTTCGTGTTCGCCTGATGTTAGTTCAGGAGAGAGGAGAGAGCGTTGGAGGGAGGAGAAGGCTTGATGGCGGATCTCGCGGCAGGGGTTGGTGCATTGCGTTGTTAGGGCTCGGAAGATGGGTGACCAATAGGCGGCCCATGCCTCTTTGCTTTCGAGGTGCGATTGTTGCATCAGTACTGGGATTCGGGTTGTGAGGGAGAAGATCATGGTGATGGCTTTGACGCCTCTTGCCACGGCTGCATCAACCCTATAGAATATTAGTTTTGTGCTCTGTATATAAATAAGAGAGAACTCACTGTGGCTGGGGTTGAGGTTTGGGCTGCTTTTGCTGTTGTTGTTGGCCTCTCCGAACTCGCTTATCCTGCTTTTGCTCAACCGTTGAACCGACGCTTCCAGCTGAAGCGAAATCGTTCAACAGCTTCACAGCGGATTCGTAATTATCGGCCATGATCGTTGGAGGAGATCCAACAGCTACACCCTCCAAGATTTCAAACACGGTTGGTGCAGATTGAGCATTTCCTGTAAGATTGCGGAGAACAACCCAGAAGTCTGGGGATGTCATGATCTCATTTCTGAGTGGCCCAGGCTCTTTGATGCACTGAGTCAATCCTTGGAGCACTAGAGGCGCCGATTTCTCGAGGAGATCCTTTTTGAAGCTTGAGATTGTGTGTAGCACAACTGGAACGCGCAAGAAATCGTGTTCCTATAAAATGTCAGTTGAGTCTCGGCCGTGAAGAGACAGGAATACTTACGTAGCTAGCATGTAAGAGATGCAAGAGGTAGAACATTGTTCTCGAGATCATGATACTGTGGTAACTTCCAGAATGTCGCATAACATTTTGTAGAGCCTCTGCCACATCCGCACCAAGAGCCATAACGGTCTCCTTGTCCCGAAGAGCGAGCACCGTGCAAAGTTCTAATAAGTATACCATTGCCGGGTCGTAAACAGGTTCACTATTAGCGGATTTCTGGCCATTAGTCGGCGGTGATGTATCTGTTTCCGACTTGACACTGATGACTATGGAAGATGGATCGTCCGGTATTTGAGCAAGGAGTGCTTCTACAAGCGGCTTCAAAGATTCCACGGGCATATTTCTGGGCAAGTTAGTTTGAGAAAGGACAAATAGCAAGCCAAAACTTACACGACATTGGCAAAGACATCTCCCATGTAGCAAGCATTCACACAATCCACTGTGCATAGGGTGCTTTCGAGCTCCTCGTCAGAAGGCTCTGGTGGATCATCTGCTGCGTAGCTGGAAATGTACGAAGTGAAAGCCGAGAAGAGACCAGTATCACTGGGTTTCTGACCCCGATCGATGATTTGAGAAGGCGTTTGTAAGGGTATCGGAGAGATCTCTATTCGATTTGGAGCAAAGAAGGGTGGTATCAGAGAGTTGACGAAAAGGTTTACCCATATGCGAACAATCTAATTGGTGGTCAGTTTCACGATTGTCCAAGACGAAGGGGAATGCTTACATGTTTCCAACTGTCGCTGATAATAGCTTCACTACCGGTGACGACGCGGAACAGAACAACAGTTGCCAACTGCGCTTTGAAGTCTCTTCCAAACTTGACAGCAAGCTCGCTAACCATAACACTATTCTCACCAACCTGGATCTCGGTGTTGAGAGTGGTGTTTGAAGGCGACTCCGTGGCTAACGAGGTGATGTAACTCAAGCAGTACACCACTTGATCCACAGCCTCGGTCAGGCCGTACTTGGCCGCAATGCGAGCACACTGGTCGAAACCGGTAATGACTCTAGAGAACACAGCGTCGTCACTTGCAGACATGAACACATATGACAGTGTAGCAACAACGGGCTTCCATGTAGCTGCAAACATATCCGCATCGTAGATGTTTGTGTCGCACACAATGAGGTTGCCTGCAGACTCGGTCTTCAAGAGCAGCTCTTTCCAAGCATAGTCGAAAGCGTGCTTGTTGTCATGCTCATCTGGGAGAATGATCTCATTAGCCTTGATTGAGTCGTAGATGCTCTGGATATAGGCGGTTTCGAAATTGTTCCCGCCATTAACGCCCCGCAAATTGTTGCCAAACTGCTCCACTGTCATCCGAGAGCTGTTTTTGAGATTGGGGTTGTAGCTGTCGGTGTTCAGCATGAGAATGGCGTAGGTCAAGACGAAGATGGCATCTGGATTTGCCATTGGCTCCGGGATTTTGCTCTTGAAGTAATGCTCGGCGAACACCGTGACGATTCGCTCGATGAGGGCAGATTCTCCAGGCAAACGACAGCTCTCAACAACTTCCCGCAGTGCCTCGTCCACTCGCTTCTCATCAAAGTTGAAGGTGTCGATGAACGCTTCCAGAATGGGCTCGTTGCCTTTCTTGGAAATGAACTCTCCAAACTGCTTCTTAGATATCCGAACAGTACCTTTCAAGAAAGTAGCTATCTGCTTAGCGTCTTGCAGGTCATCGATGATGCCTTGTTTATGGAGATACGCAAGTCCAGCTTTCGGGCTCTCGTTGAACTTCTGGGCTCCTTGGATGATGATCTTCTTCCTTCTCCGCTTCTCACGAAGAACTTTCTGGTCTGGGTACCCTTCGAGTTGCGGTTCATCATCAAGTCTGTCTGCGATGAATTGGATGTAGCCCAACAGTGCATCCAGACACAACGGGGGAACGCTAGTCGTGCTCCATGTTGCCGAATCTGGGATTGCGTTTCGAGACAAAAGTCCCACCATATCTTCACACAAGTCACTCCGGTCGATCTCACAGTCATAGTTGATGAACAGCTCAACCATGTAACTCGGAATCCTTGCAAGAGCTCCAACACTCTCGACCATAGCTTCTCTGGCATCTGGCTTCCTTGATCCACCTTCCATTCCAAGCTTTTGACGATCCTTAACAGGCACAGGAGTTGATCTCCCGCTACTTGTTTGCGAAGGTGGTGGTTTGACGAGTTTGGGGGCTTGAGGCACCCCGGCGTACAGAGATGGGTCGATCCCTGGCTCTCTCGGGATCTCAACACGAGGATGTAAACATGCAACCAGGTATGACAAAAACAGCTCCTGCTGCAGCTTCAGAACGCCTCTGCACGTAGCGAGCAGCGTCCCAGCAACAATGAGTGACTCGTGTAGGATGGCCATATTGTCTGATCGTACCAGCTGGAACAAGTACCTGCAGAGGCGGTCTTCTGCAAGGGTCGCCAATGAAGGGTGCTTTCCAATTGAGGGCCCGGCAACTTCCAGTGCTACATCAATGATTCTCAGAGCCATTACTCTCATCGCATCAGCGTGTTGACGATCATGGGGATCCAGTAAATCCACCAGAACTCGGAACAGCTCCCGTATGGAAGGTAACGAATATGGCTTGATAGGAGCCTCATCGGATGTCTCTGAAGCAGGGCCAACTCCCATTTCTGACCCATTGTCCATTGACGTCGAACCTGAAAGGGCTCCACTTCTGGCCTTGTCAAAACTTGATGATGGCCTTGAGTCTGTTGGCGGAGCTGCGAGAGAGGACTTAATAGCATCATTGCCATTCGCTGAAGGGTCCATCTTCACTGTATCCATATCTTCTTTGGTCTTCTCGTCCAGAGCCTCCAGATCATCCCCAGCTTCAATCTCAAGATGTTTTAACCGTTCGAAGATCACTTGGGTCATTTTGACCATTGATATTTCGGCTGAGCGTCGAAGTAGCTCCGATAGTCTGGCCTGACAGCACATGCTCAATCCCGTTTCCATCATCTCGCAGACACTTTCGTCACTTAGTAGATCTCCTCCTGGTCCAGATAGCATTCCCTCCATGAGCTTCAATATCCGCAGTAGTACAATCTCGTCTGCCGCAGAGTCACTGGCTTCGAATCGGCAATGTGTGATAGCGGCAGAGAGGGATTGCATAGCAAGTGAGAGGCGTGGAGAATCGGGACTTATGAGGTTGTAGGAGAAGAATTTTGTGATGGCAACGAGGGCGAGAGAGGTGATTGGGGCGGAGGTCGCAGAAGCTTGAATGACTTGCAGAAAAGGATGTAGCAATGACGGCGTATCGAATTGGTGTATATCTGCTTGACATTAATTCATAACTCCCGGAAATACGAAGCTCTCCTTACCTTTGCAGCCCGTGAGTTCACGCCTCAGTCGCCCAAAACCAGCCATTAGAGGATTGTCCTGCATGCTCTTCCCTTTCTTCCCCCGCAGCCCCCATCTATTTGCCAGACCTCCATCATCTCCATCTGCGAGTCCTATGGAGGACCTGTTCTTCCCTCTCGTCTTCCCAGGTTCGTCTCGCGGTGTTGAAGGTCTGGAGCTCTGCAAGCTTGGGCTCATGGGGCTGGAGCTCCCCCCCAAGATAGCAGATACTGAAGAATGCGCCCATCGAGCATGCTTTCGCATGGCAGAAGTAACGGTGATACATTCTGTGGTGATCAAGGCGACGGGGTCAACGGCCACTGAGACGGAAGCTTTCCTCGAAATACTGCCCATGGCGCCGTTGTATCGCGGTACTCGCTCAATAATTCTGCTTGCTTCAATGGCCAAGGACGTATCGGTATCGTGTACGGAGGAGGCTGGAGAATAATTTATCTGTCCAGATGCTTGCGAGTTCACGGCGACGGCGACGGCATCATTGCTCATAATGTGCTTGTAGGCTGGCGCAGCATGGATCCAGCTTCGAAATTAGGAATTAAAAAAGCTGGCCTTTTTGGTCTATGCAGTCGACAGGTAGCAATCGACTGTAAATCTTGTCGTGCTATGGATGTCCCCTGGTGGTACAAATATAAACTCCCAAGACGTCGAACAAAGCCCGAGCCGCAAGGCTCAGGACACGTTCAATCGGTCATTTCGAGAGCACGTGACCGGTATCTCTGTCAAGATCTTGCCCCTTTTTCTTCTTGTATTACGAGATGTGGCGAACTAGGGCTAGATAGGCATTTGCTTCACGGTGGTATACACTACAAAGTTGGATTCTGTGTTCAATATATTCTCTCATTGCGCCGTCTATACTTTTACAAAACTCCCGCCCAAATTACTAACGGAGCAGGCTTGGCCGAACAAGCGCTCCCATTTATAACAAGAATGCCGATATCATCCTTTAGATGAACAGCCTATGCAATTCCGAACCTACGCCTAGTTGCTCACCATGCCCGAAGACAGAGTCGTCCGCTGCAAATATAATCCTACAGCCGACCCGAAGCCACCTTCGCTTCGCATGAGACTGGGCCCGACAACAGTCAAGTAAATTCTACAATTCTTGAAGTATGCCCCCAATACCTAGTTACGTTAACGAAAGTTGAGAGGAAAGAGTAGTGGAGGCTTTACCATATGCCACTTATTGCCCTTTTGATGGTTTGTCCTGCATAGCAGCGACTTTCGGTGCTGGTTTGGATTCGTCCAGGGCGGCTGCTGGCTTTGTCTCAACCTTAGCGTCTGCTTTGGTCTCGGGTTTTGCAGCTGCAGCTGGGTCGGCTTTAGTAGCATCAGCCGCTGCGGCGTCTGCCTTCTCCTTCTCCTTCTTTTCCTTCAATGCCTCAGCTTGGATGTCGGTCTTGTCCTTCTCCCACTGGCTGTTGGGATCGGCGAATTGGTCCTTGATCTTCTTCATTCTGTCGGCACGGTCCTTTTCTTCGGCCTCGTGTGCTACACGTTCCTTTTCCATTTCCTAGAAAATGTCAATACCACATCACCAACAACGTATGGGATTCTTACTTCCATGTGGCGAATATCGTCGACACTAGGTTCATACAAATGCCAGATTGTGTAGTGGGGTAATCCAACAACCGAGAATTGCATACGCTTAGCCATCTACCTGCTGTTAGCAATATTCAAAGTGGAATTGAGAGATATTCTGACCTTTCCAAATCCTTCCGTCTCGGCATGCTTCTCAAAACTGAATGCTGGGAAGTGGACACCAGATCTGAAAACCTTTGCCTTTGCCAGAATACTGACACCTCCCACGCCATCAATATCCATCTCCATATCTGGGTCACCATATGGGTCTCGAAGGTAGGCAAGATGGGGTCTCCAGGTAGCGTATTCCGCGTATCCTTCAACAATAACAGCATCCTCATCGAGTGTATCTGCCAGTGCCAATGCAGTTTCAGACTCCTGCCATGAGTTCAAGTCGTAGGGTTGTTCACCGCCAAGCCAGTCTGGAAGGGGTCGCCAAACATCTAGAGTTGTTTGTTAGCATTCAGGTGTTCTCAAGTCCCAATTTGAACCGTGCTGAACTTACTTGGTACAATCACATCCTTGTTGTGTCGCATTAGATCCTCCAGAATAGTGAAAGGTGCAGTCTCAACATCCACATCTCTCCAGTAAACCCAGCTGTGGTATGGTCGAAGAGCAGCGCTGAGCAGCCAATTTCTTGCCTGAGCCATCAATTTTCTTCTGCTTGCTTGTGCAGCAAAACCATGACGACTCTCGACATCCTGGTTCACCTTCTGCCCAAAATCCTTCTCAATGATGGAAACCTCTCCAAAGGGTTGCTTTGGGTCTTCATCGGCTTGTAGCTCCTCTAATAGTTGAGACAATAGGGGTAGAGTCTGATCCTTCGAGTCGGAGACCAGGAAAGCCAGATCTATCAGGTGGTGAGGGTATGTGAAGTTTCGCAGATGCCCAAAGAACATTCGCAGATGGGACTCGGCGTCGCGCAAAGGGGCGCAGAGGAGAATCCGCTCTTCCCTCTCCCAACCTCTGGCGGTCCCCTGAACATTCGTAAGATCATAATATCGTACAGTCTCCAGTTGGAAGTCCTCTCCTGACGACAGAAAGCCCAGGGAAAGAATTGGAAATATGGAGGCGCCGGGCCATACGAAAACAAAGATGAGGAAAATTATTATGCAGACTGAGAATCGAAATATGAGTTGTCGCCGGCGTCGAATGGCTGCAGGGGTTGTTCGAGGCTGGAATCTGCGCAGATTAACGTCAGTACATTGTCCAAGTATTTCACAGATGTTGAGGGCAGATTTCCTAGATTGTCCACGTCTTCGAAGTGAGGGTGTACTGGGGGTCATCGTACCTGTGAGGAGATATTGAATAGACCTCCTTCTCGCTCTTGTGCCTTGGGTATCCATTGCTCGCATGATGCCTGGGAAGCATCTTCAAAAGAGTGACTTGGAGGAAGAGGAGTGAGGGCGTGGGCGTGATATATTCGAAGGGAGCGACTTTGCCAGATGGGAGATTCGCGATGGCTGACTCTCGTGTTCACCCCCTGGACCGTAGCATCGACAGGGATGGGTACGAGGTTCTTATCGTCGGTGGCAGATTCTGGCGACAGATTTGGCAATCAAACCTCCTCCTTTGTCGTGTCAGAGACAATGTGCAGAGCTGCCTTACAATTCGAGGGTCGGCACTGGTATGAGGCGGACACCAGAGAGATGGTCTGAATTATTCTTAGGCATTATTTTAGGGGAGAGAGCCGCTGTTTTCGCTTAAAATAGCCTGGCAACTTGAAACAAAACGCGCTTATGGCACTTCTAGAAGACGAACGCCAGCGATGATCTCATCTGAGAGGAGGCGTTCAGGCTGGAGCCACCATGGAAGTGACTTCGATTCTACGAGACTTCAATATTTTGTTTCCGTTCTGCTGAAAACCTTGTTCATGTTCCCCCCCAGTATATCACCTGCCGTATCCAACTTCGGGGAATTAATGTACTTGCATCAGCTAGTGAAAGTTGATTTTAAACGCACTGTGGGGCTGACTCTGCTCACTCAGGGGAAGCCAAGTTCATGGCAGCCATTTGGATTGCAAAAAATTGAGATGAAACAAGTTTATGATACGGTGATGTTATTCATTGGATTCTATGTATGTGACAGCTCCCTTTTCCCATCTCTGCCCAGCCAATCGCAACCAACAGTTCACCTTGTCATTGTTTGCCAAGAGGATACCTAGATAGCAGTCAGCATGCGCTGCAACCGAATACTCAAATGTAAATAGACATTGAGGGTTTGCTCAGATAAGCCAGTTTATTCAAGAACCCCGGCCGGCGACAGCTCTCCACATTACAAGACGCAATGTAGAGAGCCGAAGCTCTGAAGCTCACAACCCCACAACATATCATTCCAATCAATAAATCGATTGGTCCTGTACGAGGGAGGAGCTCGGCCAAGACGCATTCATGGAATGGATAAGCTGTTGTCATCAGGGCGAAGGGTTGAGAGGAAAGCCAATGAAGCTTACCTTTACGGTGGTGGTGGTGATGCATTCCATTGAGCTTGGGTGGAGGGTATCTGTGCATTGTCAGTAAATAACCACGACGGATGTGCAATGACAATTGACAAGAGGCTTGAATGTTTTTCAGAAAGTTTTTGGTATTTTGGGTTATCAACAGTATAGTTCAGAAGCAGAACTGATTATTTTTTCTCATCAGGAAAACAGGGAAGGGTAGAGGTGAATGACCAGTAGAGAGAGCTTACCAGGTGTTGTGCAAGAAGACCAGGCTGAAGAAGATTGTGTCTTTGACATATTCCCACAGACCTGCCTTCCCACTGTTGCCGCTGTGTGCCCTGATGCTAAGGTCCCAGTTCTATGTTGGTCGTGGAGGCGCATTATCAAGGTGGGGACGGAGGTATATCAAATCTTCCTATACTGTTGCAAGTCAGCGCCCGCATAGTCTCAGAGACAGTAGCAAGTCAAGATAGTGTGCAGTGCTTCAGATGGTGATGCATGTTTGTTCAGTGGCTCAGGAGATCGCCGAAGAACTGTTGTGATAGGAATCATCAGGAGCAGGAGGGGGGAAGAAATCCAGATGACACTCACTATTGTAAAATTAGTGCAACGCAGACTGCGTATTAGCAATCGATAGAGGCATTGCCATGTAGAGCATCGCGGTGGAGGAATCCAACAGCCGCGAAGCAGCGAACTCGAAGATGCGCGTTGAGGAGAATATTGTTGTGGGAGGAAAGAAGCTGGAGCTCTTGCGAAGTTTTTGAAGTTTTTGAAGCGGTGGAAGGTGGGTTTTGCGCGCTAGTGTGGAGCGCACGGTCCAAGTGGCCGCTCTCCGGCTTGACTCTTTGAGAATCAATCGAATCCAAACGATCTCGAGTACTCGGATCAATCCAGAACACCAAAGCAAAATAGTAAAAGGAAGATACATTTACAATCGCCCCATTGCGTCTCAAATAAGCTATGGCTTCCCTCTGGTTATTGGCTTTACTTATTTCTGTTCCATTAGCCTTGTTCGTAGGCATGTGACCCCTTTTCCAGCTTTCTCGTCGTTCTCAGACCCACTCACTAACAAGTGTACAGCATGGTTAATCGTCTCTTCATGTCTTGGAGATTCATTCAGAATGAGAATTTCCAATGTATCTATCAATCCTCGTCGTGCATTATTCGACCGGAACTACCTCAGGACTGTCACGTCAGATGGCCACGGTTCTTGGAACCAAATCGAAATGGATGATATGCTTGGCGAAAGTCCTCGCAGCTCTTTGGATTCTGTTTCTGTTCCTGTACGCCGGTAATCTCGAATCCAACGCCTTAGATATGCTCAAGTCCCGTACCAAGTCTATCAAATCTACTGCCCTCCGATTGCATCAGCGCGAGCTTCTATGTCTCTACACTCGGCAACACACCACAACGTCCACTAGTAAACCCTGGCAACACTTTTCCCAACCAATCCCAGACGCCTCCTTGATGCATATCAAAATTCAATATCAACCTTCGTTGCTTTCCCATGATCATGCTCTAGCCCGCCTTGCTGGGCTTCCGAATCTCCTTCAACCGGTGGTAGACTGAAAGGCTTGATGATCAGACCCTTCCTTCTGCTGAGAGTAAAGGCTAGATCATCACCAAACCCACTCGCCTCTCCACCTCCGCCGCCTTTCTCATGGAAAATCGGTAGACGATGTATCTTCAACATGCCTTGGGGAGGCTCCTCCTGGATTGTCGATGTAGGATTGGATTTTATGGCCACTGTTGTTGAAGGGAATGGTGCCAGCTCCAGGACTCCATCACTCAGAAGTTCCATCCAGCGGGCCAGGCCTGTGCTCCGTGGATAGAGAGTTGAGTGTAGTGTGATGACCGCAGTCAACTGGGTTGGGTATTTTCGAAGCAGGGCTCTCAGAGCATGAAGAAATTGGAGGAGATGCTCTGGTCTTGCAGCTTCTATTGGATAGATAGCCGGAGAAAGAATGTCGGGAATAACGATGCGATGAACCGTCGTGCTTGGTGTAGCTGATATTTGAGAAGTGAGATGGGCTAGGAAAACTGTGAAAGGAGACAATGTTCTGTCTGCGTCCTTGAAATCCAGATTTGGCTTTATTGATAAGGGGACATATTTCATGTTGGAAGGAGATGGCAGGGTAAGACCTTTGCTCAAATCAAAATCATGGCAAAAGACAGCTGTGCTTCCAGAGTCTGATGGTCCTTTCGTCTGTGATCCGTTCCTATCTGTGTATAATAAGCGATCAGGTGAATCCCAGTTGACATATTCGAAGATGAACTCACCTCTTGAACCTGCCCCAAACTCGCCTAATCTTTCATATCTCCACGCAATCTTCATCTTCTCCTCATTCTGGCGCGACTCCGTCCTCCTCGAAGAACTATCCTCAACACCAAGTCCAGGTAATTCTCTTCCCCAAGCCTCGTTCATTCCTAGCACATGCACATGGTGGCCTTGAACAACTCCTTCAGCAGCATAGTACCGTACTAACGCGCCAGCGAAATCAGTAGTACCGTTCTCCTCGATGAACAAAGACGTTCCCAAGACAAGGCCCGAGTGCCCTGACAACAGCGAATCGAGTGAGTGTGTCCCAGTTGAAGTTGTCAAACGTCCATCCAGAGGCGAAGGTCTCACACCTTGCGGAAGACTTTGTTTTGCTGCCACTGGCTGATTCGAGGGCAATCCCCCCGACTGGGGAACGACACTACGTTTTCTGAATGCCATGTCAAAAATGTTTGTTGTTGAAGATGAAGTTCAAAGTCGGCTAATTATTTACTCTGCATGTGATGCAGGGATGGATTCTATCGCGGACAAAAGTAACTCCATTCCGGACGTCAACTTGGAAATCACAGCCCTGCTTTCTGGTCAAGAGCTGGAAAAAGAGAGGATAAAGAGAATAGGTAATTTTCTAGAAGCCCTTGATACATGGTCCTTTGACTTAAACTACCACAGAATTTAGTCGGGCAAAACTTCATGCTTTATTCGATAAACCTCAAGCGCAAAGTTCAGCCTCACCTTCCCCACCAAGGCTCAAGCGAGCGCGAAAAAACTGCCTGGATGTCCAAATTGACTACTACCCCTCCGACCTCAAAGCTTGCCTGGGCCAATTCCCCTACGTACCTCCAGAAAAGCGACAAAAGACCTTCGACTACGCTGATCGAGACTGCTTTGATTTGCTCACGGAAATAGACAAGATCAGCTCCTCTCCGGATGTGATTGGCGCCTTAGAAGTTTACCTGGTCTGTAGCCAATACCCCACCGTCCGCACCTCACCTCCTTCAAATCACCGACGCGCTTTGGAGAACGCATTCAGCTTCACGCCTCTCGATCACGGTGTTCACCTGCGCGGCTGGCATTTCAATAGCGCATACGGCTTCCCAGATCTATTCTCAAGCCCATCTCTCCACAACTTCAGCAACGTCTTCAGACCCTGTCCATTCCACGTCGAGTTCCTCTATTTTCAAATTCCAAGCAGGGTTGTTGAACGTCCAGCTCCTCGAGTCTTCACCAGAACTACTCGACTCACCAATCCGTTGCGCTACGACTACGAGCTCTACAAAGTCATCAAGAACAAGCCACACGAGAGCAAGGGAGACAAAATGGCTACCGCTGGAGATTCTCAACTCTTTGACGAGCACTTCACCGTCACCTCCTTCGACCAATCTAAATATGACCGCGTCGCGCGCATTGGAGGAACATCTGGCGACTCGCAGACCGTCATGACCCTCGACATCAACACCGAACTCTACCCCTGCGCCGTAGGCGACAACCTCCACGTCGTCCTGGCAAATTCTCTCTCCTTAGATGGATCGAAGGATGATGGCAAGGGATGGAGAGATGTTAGTCGGAATGGGCCCGGTGGGGAGACTACACTGGCGGATATGTTCGACTATGTCTGCCACGGCAAGATCTACAAGTTCGAGGATGGTGTAGATGGGAATTCGATGTAAGTTTTGGTTGTGCGGAGGGGTAGTTATACACTTGCTGACTTTTCGCAGTAAGGCTTATGTCTCGTTTGGTGGTCTGTTAATGGCTCTCGAGGGTCCATATAAGAAGCTTACGCCGCTCCGAGTCGACTATGTCTATCTTCTTGTCAAGAAATAGATTCTCGGCCAACTGTACCACTACATGAGAGCATCCAGCCTACACTCTCCGGTCAACCTCCATCCCTGGAAACGGAATACCCTATAAAAGCAATCATACCCATTTCTCGCATAGCACTGGTTGGATCTGGCAAGTGGGAGATATATACTCGACTACTTTTCAAGCGGATTGACATTTGTGTCTACCAATCTTTCTCAGCTGCTTTGCATGTCACGATATTCTGTTTTCACCATCCAAACGTTTCGTTTCTCTTTCGTACAATTGGTTGAACGAGCAGCAATGCTGGTTGGGGCTGCTGTCTCGATGAGCAGTCTAAGATTGTACATTTGTTGGTCTCGGATACACGAGGCCTCGAGCATGCCTTGCCGCAAGTCAGCTCAGCTGGCACTGCACCTAAGTCTGCTCCAGCCCACATCTCATGTACCCTCGTCAGATTGGAATGGCTATGCGAACCATCTCCGCAACTGATACATCACGACTTTTCCGTTCTCCCATGCATAACACTGGTTGGATGTACCAGAAGGCGTTAAGGATACCAAAATCAAGCTTGCTCAGGCGTTTGGCAGACTGGTAGATAGATACGTCTAAAATCAAAAGCTAGACTCAAATACACATGCACTCTATTCCAACTCCATCAGAATCTCTCTATGTCTGTTGTCTATCCAGATCAACCCCCTTCCCAAATGCAAACCTACTCCTTCCTATGCGGTCCCGGAAACTCCAACTCCCTATGCAACCTCCTCACAATCTCCTCATAATCCTTCTCATTTTCCTTCGTCAGAACCCCCCACCTAACAAAGAAATCCAGCATAACCAGCGAACAATTCGGTTTATACTCCCCCCTCGCAAGCCTCTCCTGTATCTCCTCGACATCCCAGAGGAAGAACTCCTCCACCTCGCTATCATTCGGTTTGCACAGCACGTCTGGGGGGAGTTCCAGATCAAAGATGTACTGGCACTCGGGCTGTACTAACCCCGTCTCACCACCCGCTCTCCCATCCCTCAAATAGCAATATGTAACTGTCCCGTGCGCTTTCACATTGTTCCTGACTAGTTCGGCGGGGAGTGAGGCTTCCTCTTCACACTCCCTAATCACACACTCCAACGGCGTCTCACCCGTCGCCATACCCCCCGCAACGGTATTATCCAACATACCAGGATACGTCTGTTTATTCCTCGCCCGTCTGGGAACCCACAGTTTAATCCCCAATCCCTTCCCCCCCTTCTCATCCCCCTCTCCAGCAACTCTCGTCCAAGCCATCAAATGCACACCATAAGTAACAACGCCGAACAAACAACTCGCCGACCTTTCCACACTAAACAACAACTCCCTGCCCAGCCCATACACCGGATACAGCTCATCCCTCCAGCCCTCCAGGACCCTGAACTTCCCTTGCGCGCGCCAGAGCGCCACGGTCGCTGCTACGGCTGCTGAGCGCTCGGGTTCGGACGCTTGCTGGAAGGCGCGGATGGTGAGCTGGGAGCGGTTTACTTCAAGCTCGCCTTTGGTGCTTATGGGGGTCTTTGCGAGTGCGATGAAGACGGCGGGCGTTAGGTAGCCGATGGGGAGGCCGGCGGGGGACAGGAGGGTGTAGAGGGTTGAGAGG
>JAFJYG010000244.1:0-62018 GCA_017366145.1 Cadophora sp. M221 | reverse complement strand
CCATCGCCCCAGCCGCCGTCCCCCCACTCTCCTGCGAACTCGGCGGGAACGCACTCGAAGCCAACGACGACATAGGCAAGCAAACCGCGCCCGGGTTAAGGATCTGATCCAAGATCCTCTTAATAATAAGTTTCATCCTCCCACACAGCTGGTAATTGCCCGCCGCGGGTTTAACCCACTCCAAGAAGCCAATCAGCAGGCTGAGATTCTGCACGATCTCGCTCCGCGGGAGGACGAGTTTCGTGCTATGAGGCGCTTTCACCTGCTTGAGGAGTTCGACGCAGAGGACCCCCGAGGAGGGCACGCCCCAGCACATAAGCATCCAGTCGAAATCGTGGTGGTGTTCTGTGAAGCGGTCGCGCTGGACCCAGAGTAGGACGGTGAGTTCGAGCATCTCGCGCGCGCAGTCGACCATTGATTGGCCGTCGAGAAAGCCTTCTTTGTGGGCGAGGCGTTCGAGGAGGAGGCGGTGCTCGAGCATGATTAGGCGGAGGCAAAGGCGGCGCCAGAATTTGCGGTCGGGGCAGTCGGGAGAGCCTAGGTCGGAGAGCTTGAAGTGGTAGAAGGAGGGGAGGTTGTGGTAGATGCTTTGGATACGGCCCATTAGGTAGCTGGCTTGTGTTAGTGTCGTTTCTTATATATAATGTATGAATGTCAGATTTGAAAAGGACTGAGGGAAACACCAACCTGATCTTCTCGGCAGTACAAACATCTTTATCACCAAGCGACAACTCCAGAACCTCATTCAGCACTTGAGCAAGCATACCATGGGCTCTCGTAGCGGTAGTGTTATATATTTGTCCATCTTGATTCCACCCATTCTCGTCTAGATTAGCAACAGCTTCTTGGAGTACCTCTCCACCTTGGACAAGCACTTCCTCGCTTAGATCCAAAGGCAGCTCGAAGCGAGTATAGCGATAACTGAGTGCTGGTGGCCTACCAGTCAACAAAGCCGAACCTTTGTCGAAACAAAATACTACAGTAAATAACCGCTTCTTGGTCTCTGAGAGGTACGATGGTGGACGACCTGTGTCAATCTGACGATGGAGTCCCAGAGCCGTGGAAGAGCTAACCAAATCTCCTAATTGCCGCCAAACAACCAGACCTATAAAAGTCAGACAAACACACATCTCAACTCCTCTCAATGAACTCACTAGCATCACCACTCAACACCGTCTGAAGCACCAAATTTTTCACCAGGAGCGCCACCATCGGCACATTAATCAAATCCATATAATTCGAGAGCGTGATACAAGCCTGCACACAATCCTTCATCTCGACCGCAAAATCCCTCCTATTCCTCCTATCCCCCCTCTGCGTAGCGAAGAAGGCATCCCGTTCCGGCAACGACAGGATCGATGTCGTCAGCGCACCATAGACAGCACCCAGAGACTCCCACCTGAAATTAGACCCACTGCACGACGCCAACCAGTCGTCGAAATCCTCGAACTCCTGGAGAGCCCTTTCGGCGTTCTTGCACAGCAGTGTAGACACCTGTTCGAGATCGTCCGTGTTCCGAGGCTCCTTGTTAAACGCGCCTGCGAACGAGGAGTTCCAGAACGAGTTCGCGAGAGCGAGGACGCTATGCTTGGGGTAGGAACTCTCGTGACATTTCTCGAAATACCACTCGAGTAGGAATTTGCACGTATGCTCATCGGGCATGGCATTCAGGACTTTAGTACCTAGAGCGACGCGGGGAGAGCCGCAGTGCTGCTTCCCGGCTAGCATTAGGAAGGTTTGCGATTGGAGACTCTCGTACGAGGGGACGTGGAGGTCGGAGTCGACTGATATTTGGATCTCGTCATTGCCGAGATTTTCTCGGTTTTCCATAAACACAGCCGAGAAGTTCGTTGGGCCTGGGATCTGTTAGTCTGGCGGAGTGAGAAGCTTCACAAACTCAATCTATGGTAATAAAAAAAATAGATAACAAGATGTTCCCCCACTTGTGCGCTGCTTGTGCGATGCAAATCGGGGTAGCGGAGTTAGATAAACACAGAGATCTCATGTAAGACATTCTCTTGGAAGATCAACAAAGATAAGAGAGTGGGATATGATCACTAACACGCCCACTCACTTCTTACAGATGTCGCTTAAATTCCAATTACAATTGTAATTTCAATGCCGACATATCAAACAAACGCAATATCAAGCTAAGATTGAAACCACAGCAACACGACAACATTACAGAAACACACTCACCAAAGAACCCTCCCGACTTAATAAACGGTCCACTCTCAGGCGTCGGTTTAGTTGCAACATCAACATTCAACCCCCCAGAAGCAGACCGACTCAACCTTCTCGGGGTAGCATCAATACTTACCCTCCCCCCATCCCTCTCCCTCTCCCCTGAGCCGCTGGAAGGCGTCGGCGGCAGGATGGGTTTCCTCCTCCCGTCCGGGACAGGCCGGGTCATAGGCGCAGTCAGATAGACGCATTTGGAGACGACCTTCCTCCTTCGACAACGATCGCACACAGGCAACGTGTGGTCGCAACTGACTTTAGCCCGTCGACACGGTTCACACGAGGGGGGCTTCCCATTCCGGCGTCGCGGGAGCGCCGTGGGACTAAGTAGACCGGGGCTCGAAGACATCGCGGACTACCTTGGGTGGGTTGAGAGGCTCGGTTTAAGGATCCGAGTTGTGAGATGTGCGGTCGATGTCCAGGGCCCGGAATTGGAGATCCAGGAAGAGTTTTTGGTTCGCGCCTGGGTGTAGGAGTTGGGGAGAGAAGGAAAGTACATTTTTTTCTCTTCGCGGCGCGGGATTGGAGGAAGCGGGGTTCGGATATCGATTTATCGGTGTTTCTTGTCAGCAAAGTGGATGTGTCGTCTCTAGCCACCAATGAGATGTGGGAATTGAGCCGGTGTCGGGGTAATGTCAGTCTCTATCCCGTGCTGCTAGTGTGTAATAGTAAATGCTTCTCAGACCGATAAGGAAGGTAATGTGTAAATGGACCGAAGTTATTTTCAAAAATTGCCGAGAATATTGCAAGGAATCCCTCACGTCTCTTGTAGAGAAAGCACTTGCTGTCCCGTTCATTGCCGCGACAAGTTTCCCAAACGCCAATTTCCCGTCGACAATACCTCAATTCCCAAAAAAGGAGAGCAAGCTTCGATTATATGACGATCACGGTCCAATTCGAAGACAAAGAGTCAAAGAAACTTTTGTATTTCTCATCAACATGGGTATCATAACACACACCAGCGACCAATCCCATGATATTCCCATTCTCCGCGCCATACCCATCATCAACCCCCTTCCTGAAACCATCCATCCCCAACTTCATCCCACATTTCAAAAAACAACATAAAGAGTAGAGAGAAAGAGCGCATGAAATCCCCACCCCCCGCGCCCCCTACAAAAGGTTCATAAGCAAATTGGTATTCCTCTTTCCTTGACGCACGCGTTTTTCTATGTTTGTATCTCTCGAATCTGTAGCCGCACGCTTTTCTCCCACCCGAAAAACGCATCGTCGGGTACGCAAGAACTGAAGGACGGAAACCTAACCGAAAACGAAACGCGGAAATCAAAAACATTCGCCGTAAAATCACGAGTTGGTATTTGGGGTATTGCGCGCCAGGGTATATATCCAGCCAGTGTACTGCACAATGACTCTAGGAAACGAAGGGGGAAAATATCATTTAAGAACGCGGTGGTCCAATTGGGCCTGGGTATCCTGAGGTAGAATGAGAAGTCGAGGGTCGACCACTGTCGGTCGAAGCTCGCATAGTGTGTCTTGGTGTTGCATCACCTGGATGCTGAAGATGAGTGGGCTTGTGTTCATTACTGCCGTTACTGGCACTGCCAAAGTGGTGACGAGTAGCCCAGACAGAGCCTTCATCGTCCGCCAAATTGACGCCGCTGTCGTTCCATGGGTTGCGGTCAGCGTTGAAGCTTCGGGTCGATTCGATGGAGATCAATGAAGATTTCGAAACATTGTTAGATCCATTCTTGAAGAATCCACCTGGAGACTGAGAACTGTTCTTACGACGGTCCAAGAAAGAAGAAATTGAAGACATGCTGCCTGGCTTGCGGAGTTTGTCAAAAATGGTGCTGCGCTCACGGGCAACATCGTCGCCAAAGGAGGACTTGGTTGGCGAATCCGTAGAGACAGGAGCAGGAGCATGCTGGAGAAGCTTCGAATCGAAGTACTGGAGGGATTCTTCGAATGAATCGGATTTTGGTCGAGGGATGGCCCCCTTGACTGTGACAGTCTCAATACCAGCAGAGGCAAGGCTAGAATTGAGGAAGTCGATGGCGTCTCGGACTCCTCCAGCATTATTTCGTGTGAAGGTCCAGTGCAGTGTTACAGTAGGTTTGCCGTCTTCTGTAAGCTCAGCCTCATCTTGTGTAACCTGGACTTCAACGACGTATTGTGCCTTAAGCTTGGAAACGAGCTCGCTCTTGAACTTCTTGGATTCGAGGAACTCAGTCAATTCAGCTGTTCGAGCAAGAATCAAGTCGTGGTTGTCTGGGACCATTCCGAGGAATTCGTCGACACAGTGGGGAACTTGCCATTCTGGCCCAGAGACTGTGACATCGTCACTGGCCTGCTCGGTGCTGGGAAAGATGATCTTGCAGTTCCACTTCTTCTCTAGCTCCTCGAGCTGGTTGAGACGAGCAATGAGCTGTCTGTGATAAAGTCGGTCAACGTTGACAACCTGAGTCGTAAATTCGGAGTCCACTCGATCGACCATATCCAAGATCTCTGACTTGACAAGCTCTAGGTTCTGGGCGTTACGAGCTGGTGTACGGCAAATGACGTTGTCCACTTTGATATCGTCCTCTTCTCGGCCGACACCACCACGATCCATAGCATTGGAGAATTTGACGAATACAGAGTGTTTCTTCATGATTCGTTGAATGTGTTGGCCTCCAATTCCAATGATACGCTTGTGGTACTGGTCTGGAACATGGAACGAGATAGAAGCTGGCATTTCTTGCTCAACGAGCATCAATCCATTTCGCATAGCGTCGTAGTTGTTGCCACAGACATCGATGTTGAAGTTGTACTCGTTGAAGCCATCGAAGATGATCTGGACGCTGCTCTGCCCCATAATCTTATTGATCTTGCCGTTCTTTTTGCCACTCACGAACTCCTTGTGCTCATTGGCCAGTTCAATCTTGACTCGAATCTGATATGCACTTCGAGTAACAAATTTGATGTCAGAAATGACCATCAGGGCTGCCTTGACAGAATCATCGGATCCTGTAATCGAGAATGTAAGCTTATCAAAAGCAACATCGGCATCAGAGTTTGCGCAAATATCGGAGAGCATAGTTCGAATGTCAGTTGGGTTCGGTAAACGCATAGCTTCGACCTGTTGAATCCACCAGGAGGCGCTGTAGAATTGGCCAGTCTAGATTTATTAGCATTCAAGTTTTGCCTAAATTTTAGAGATAACTTACCAGAGCCATAACATCTCGGACGGTTCGCTCGACATGAAGCCCCTCTACACCTTGGATTCTGATCATGTTTCGCTGGGATGCTAGAGCTGGGAATTGTATGAATGTGCCGTTAGTCTCCATGATCTTTCGAATCTTGTCCAGTCTGGTTAACAAGATGCTGTCTAGCTTTGGAGCTGCGACCACAGCATCTTTCATGAAAATTCTCGTACGGCTGACAAGTTCATGGATCTTGGCTTTCGCCATGGCAATGTTGTGTGCTGTCTCGCCCGTGATGAAAATCTCCTCTGGGTTTCGTCGTTCAGCTCCAGTTGGGCAGTATCTGTAAACCTGTGAGAACGGTGGAGGGAAGTAGATAGCTGTGTTTGTGGTTGATTCGATGAGTTTGATATTCTTTCGTGATCGGCCACAAACAACTGTGTGAAGGGACAGTTCCAGCATGGTCCCATCTACGACACGTCCAAGCTAGGAATGTGTTAGCTACAGCATTTAAAAGCCCTTAGAACCCACTTACGAGTCTATCAATGAAGATGAGGATTCTTGTCTTTGCATGCTCAGCACTCTCCATGTCTCCGTAAACTGCAATTCTCCATCGCTGATCCCGTCCAGCTTCTCCACTGGCATTTTGTCCATCTGCGAGAACGAATTTGGGTCCAAGAAGGAAGATATCCACTCCGCAGAAAGCTGCAACAGTATCGAGGTGTTCAATGACGTGTACTTGGAGGGCGGCTTTTGTTTGATCAAGAACGAGATCTCCATCGATGTCGATAATAGCACATCGCTGCAGAACGTCAGCACAACCACACATATTCACGAATTCTCTCGTTCGAGTCTTACCAATGCCAAAGGTGTGTCATTCAGGATGGTCTCTCTGCTCTTGTGTACCAGCTCCGGGCTTCCCGAAAGGCAGACATTCGTGACCTGTCCCTTCACTCTCTTGGGCTCCGACGACTTGACATGAGCTTCGATAGGTAGTGGACCGTTGGTGAGATCTTTGCAGAGTTGTCTCAAGGTCGTGACGTTCTGGGCGTGAACTGGGAGCTCGTGAATAGGCACGTCATCAGGCGCGTCCGAGGGGTGTGTCCATCGTTCGACTGCACCTTTCGTCGCGTACAGGATATCCTCGATGTTCGGTCCAGCAAGATCTGAGGCAAAGGGCACGTTGAAGGAGTAGTGTATGGGCGTATCACCCTGGGTGGGGGAGAGGATGGGGGAGGCACCATTCATCTTGTGTTGCTGCTGGGGCTGACCAGGCGTCATAGTCATATTTGGTCGTCCCATGCCAAAGTTTGGGCCCATCCGATCGGACCAATGCCGCATATTTGCTAACTTGTTCATATTGAGTCGTGGGTCGTCGAGGTTGCCGGCGACGATGTGTTGTGGTGGTGTCTTCTGAGCCAGGCCGAAGAACGACATTGACATTCGAGGTCTGGTCTTGTCCTGAGGTGCTCAGGCTTGAGCGAGCGAGCAGGCTCAGGTAAGCTGTGCTGCGGTGCGCTTCGGTGCACTGGCGGGAATCCTTAGGGGGGTGAAGCGAGGGGCGGAGAGCATGCAGTCTAGCCGCTCTGGGAATAGGAATGGATACGGGCTCCTCACTCTCAACTCACTCACTCGCGCACTCCACTCTTCACCAATGCTCTCTCGCTGTCCTGCCTCACTGCCACTGCCACGACTGGGAGATTTTGAATTGTCGCAAGGGGGACCAGGGCAACAATTGGGGATGGGCGAGGGTCCGGAGGTACGCGGTTCCCGTATGGATGGATCTGTTGGGAGGAGACGAGAGGATGGGACTCCAGAGTTAAGGGAGAGACAGGATGCACTCACTCCACTCCACGAAAGAGAGCACAGCAGGGAGCAAGTCAACTGAGGCTGGTGCAGGACACCTTTCTCAGCGTGGTGTGGTGCGGTGAAAGCTGCAGCTGAACAAAGCTTCAACCTGGACCTTGACTGGACTGGACTTGACTTGGACCACTCGCGGCAAGCAGCCAGCAAGACAGACTGACGATTGGAAAGGGTTCAAAGAGACCAATGCTCTAGGCTTGCGTGGAGACTGGAGCAGTGGAGAGTTGGACGTTGAAACAAGACACCAGGAAGGTTTGAGGATGAAGTGAAGAAAAGGATTTGGCCGGATGTGTAACTTGTGTTGCAGCAGCGTGGAAGTCAAAAGCATCAAAAGATCGAAGCACCTCAAAATCAGTGCTCTGGACAGGACAAGCCTGGGCCGGACAGGGTAGGGCTCAAAAGAGGAGGGCAAGTCAGCTTCAAGGAATCATGGAAGGCCAAGGAAGGAAAGTCAGGCCTGGTCTGCTTTGCTTTAGTGTGTGGTGTGGGCTGTTGCGCAGTGCAGAACTAGGAATAATAGTGGTCTAGGGGGAAGATACCGACAGGCCAGTTACATGCTGCAGCTCCAAGTACTTGCAGGCCAGCTAAACCGACAGATCCGAGAATCACGTCTAGATAGCTCTTTTGGGACTCGTCAGTATTATATTTCGTCCATTTTTCAAGTATTACTCCAGCAAACAAGGATGGCGAAGTCTCTATGGAAGTTGCTTTTACGGTTGCACCAAGTCAAGAACCAGTAAAAACACTTCCCCAGTGCCATTATCGCCAGAATTATGCGGACCACAGTCACTGTCATCACTGTCATGAGTTTAACAGAAGCAAGAAAATCAACAGCCAAGTTCTAGAGCTGCATGCCAGCCCTGGAACCAAGCAAAGTGGAAGAAGCAGATACCCAATGCATGCAAGCCATAGCCAATAGCAATTGCAAACATACATCTGCAGTCAGCCCAGAACTGCATCTCATGAATCTTTGTATCTTTTACCTATCGGCACGCAAGTGCCGTCACAAAGGCCCCATCCATATCTACCACCAACAGAGCAGTTACCTTAATCATTTGATTGGTCTAGTTTTCGACAGTGTTCCAGACCTCTTCTCCTCACATTTGTAGCTCTTACCTCTCTTCTTACCCGCGGCATCTCCCAAGGATTTATACCATTCTTATCTAGCGTACCGTTCACAAACCTTCACCATCTCTCAGTCTAATACTAGTCCACTCAACTCCACTCCCGCCTAACTCCGTGCCGTCCGAAAGAAAAAGGTCTAGGCTAGGTTTCCTAGTTTACCTGGTACATTTCCTTACGAAGGGTACGACTCGATCTTCTGTCTCTAGGTATTTGTCTGTCGATGAATCTGGCAAGATGTCACGGTTCACGGTCCCCCTGAACGAATCATGAAACAGAAAACAGGAAACACTTCAGCAACAAGGTGCGTATGCGTGGTCCCAGGAAATAAAGCTCCGGGCCACAAATCACCAAGTTCCAATTCGTTGAACACGCAGCATCTCCTACACCCTCCTTCTCTCTCCTCTTCTCCAAAACTATGACTGGCCAAGCCTTTAAATCCTCTTCTCTGCCATGTCCTCAAGCTGATCTGTGCATCAGAATCGCATCCTTCCTCGGGATGAAAATGAGATCTGATCGAGCCGCTCCCCCCGAGAACGTGTTTAAAAATGGAAACAGATCTACCGGTTTATTAGTGGTTTGGCCCCTCCCGTCCACAGAAAGAAGGTCTCCAAGCGTCGTTCTGTCGTTGAGTGATGACTTCATTGATGGGGAAAGGGGGTGACAGATGGCTTTTATAAATCCTCGTTTCCTGAATCCTCTCGGTACCATTTTGATTCCGTCGGAAGATTGGAGGATTCCGAGATCTCCGAGAATGCTTCGTTCCCAAAGTTTTGGGATTTTCAAGAGTCGCACACGTGATTCGATGATTTTCGAATTTATTGCAGTTTTTCATTTGCAATCTATTGAGGTTTCACATTCTATCGTCGGAAATTTTCGATTCGGTAATAAACACGGTGGTTTAAAGTTATCTACTGATATTTGTGTGCGGTTTCCGTCTCAATCACTTTTGAGGAGGGCATGGATATTTGCTATTTGCTCTATTCATTCCCCTGCTTCTCTTAAATGATGCCCTCCTACAGTGAGAGGGAGCATAGTTAATTTCTATGTTCATATGTCTCCCTCTTCTACAATCACTGATAAGGAAATTATATCGCAACCTTGAGGTTGTTTACAGCAGAGGTGCTTGGCATATCTTTTCGAACAACAGCAAATGCAAATGATTCCATCCCATTCTACAGAGCAATTGCCAAAACACATGGATAGTAGTTTCTACTCTTGAAAACAATATAACTTAGCACACTGTAGGCCGAAATGAACATAAGTCTAAGTACATTCTAGAGTTGAGGCCTGATGCAAGCCCAGTCAAGAAATAGCCATTACGAACGAGAATCACTCTTGACAGGATTTTTATGAGTACTTGTACGTTACGAATAAAATCACCCAAAGGTTCCGAGCTATCTGTTCTCAACCTTAGGATCTATGGCGCTCGCAGCGTTTCCCCAGGACATATTTTCTGTGCAACATTTCCCTCATACAATATTACCAGTCAAATTCCTTCGATACCCCAGAATCTAGTTCCGCAATTTATTTAAACTACTAGCCCTCTCGTCCACACTCTCTAGTGAAAAGGAATAAAAGGAAGCAAAAAGGACGTTCGGACTCCCCCAAGCTTCCACCACGGCACCATATTTTTCCACACCGTCGATCTCGGTCAATCAGTTGGTCAATTAATCTATCACCATCCCTACAAAACCCCCTCGAATCTGCATATCTGCATCTCTGCAGCAGAACAGCCCTGCTACACATCTTGGCAAGAGCTCTCATTGGCGATTCGTTTCATCAATCGCCGCTCCCTGCGAGAAGGGGCTTAGGCGAGTCTCTCTAAGGCAGGTGAGAAATAAGGATTTGAGCGTAAGGTAGTGCATGCGGTGGTGAGGTGAGGTGATACAGACAGCAAATACGATGCGATATACTTTATCGTTTTGCATGGTTAACGGCGTACATGCATGTAGAGTACAGCCTAAATGTACGTAGGAGGCATGCCACGGAGGATGCAGATATGCCGAGTGAGTGATCTGCATCGGTACTTTCCTGTACAAGAATGATAACAAGTATCACTCAAGATCCCACTTCAGATTATTTCAATCTTTCACTTTTGATCAGATTTGGATTTGTTAGATCTTGGAAAGGCGAATTACTACGGCATCATTTTCTAATGCGTCTTCACGTCCTCTTATAGATTTCCGAGATTCGAGATACTGACGGTGTTAATACGTAAAGCCGCTATCCATCAGGGCCTGTCTCGTCAGTAAGAAAGCAACACAAACAATATGACTTTCTTATCAACATGTAAGAAACACAAAGGTGCAATCTACGTTGCAGCAGCCGCAAACATCGGATCAATCCTCTTCGGATTCGATACCGGCGTAGCAGGCGGCGTAGTCGCACTCTCCAGGTAAACAAACCCCATCCCTCCACACTTCCCAATCCCAACCCCCAAACAAACAAAACCAAACAACACACTAACCAACCTCCAGTTTCAAAACCGACTTCCACCTCTCATCCACCCCCAAGAAACTCGCCTCAACAACCGGCAACATAGTCGCCCTCCTAAACCTAGGCGCCTTCATCGGCGCCCTCTTCCCAGCCCTCCTCTCCCACCACCTAGGACGGCGACACCTCCTCCTCACAGCGGGAATCTTCTTCCTCCTCGGCGGCATCCTCCAAACAGCCGCCCAACCGCCCTCCCTCGCCATGATCTACGCCGGTCGCGTGCTAGCCGGTTTCGGCGTCGGCGTCGTGAGCACCACTGCCCCTATCTACGTAGCTGAGTGCTCGCCTAAGAAATGGCGAGGTGTGATGATGGGCGCTTTTGAGATGTTCCTCGTCTCTGGGGGCATGCTGGCGTATTGGTCTGTGTATGGGTGTGCGGTCCATTTGAAGCCCACGTCGAGGCAGTGGCGGACGCCGCTGTCATTGCAGATTATTCTCGCGGTGTTTGTTATGATCGGGTCGCTTGTGACGTGTGAGTCCCCACGCTGGTTGGCGAAGCAGGGGAGGTGGGATGAGGCGATGAGGTCGTTGTGTGTTCTAAGGGGTGCTGGGGAAGGGGATGCGGAGATCGTACAGGAGCTGGCGGAGATGAAAGCGCAGATTGACGAGGAGGTTGAGATGACGGATGGGAGGAGACTTAGGGAGATGTTCAAGGTGAGGAATTTGCAGAGGTTGATGTGGGGGGTTTCGGTTGCGTTTTTTACTATGTGGTGTGGTCATAATGCTATCCTCGTAAGCTTCCTCTCTCCATCTCCTTCCTCTTCATATTTTTCATGTATTAACATATCCTGATTTCTACAGTACTACGGACCAGCAGTCTTCAAACAGATTGGCTTCACATCCCAGAACTCCTCACTCCTAGCAAGCGGCGTCTTCACCTGCATCAAATTTGGTTCCACGATCCTCTTTCTCGTCAGCGGCGTACAGATATTCAAGCGCAAAACCATGCTCATGGTTGGAGCATTCTTCATGGGTGGTTTCCTACTCGCTCTAGGTGCAGTTCTCAAATCATATCCTCCTGCCGCAGGGGATGTATCGGGTTCGCCAGCTGCGAAGGGGATGGTAAGTTGCTTTTCGGATCCTGGTCTAAGTCGCTTCGACTACCCTATGTTTTATTTATGACCGAGACTGACTTCTTTGTAATAGATGGCTCTCATCTACCTCTTTGTCTTAGCATATTCCCTCTCATGGGGGCCTTTGGTCTGGGTTTATATGGGGGAGATATTCCCCACCCGGCTCCGAGACTACGGGATGGCTGTCTGTACTATGGTGGTATGGCTCATGAACTACGTCGTATCGAAAATTGCACCTATTGCAATTCTGAATATTGGCTGGAAGACTTGGATGGTATGTTTCTCCCCCTCCCTTCGTCCCCTTGGCGAAAACGTGAGTCTGGACTTATCCTGTGACGTAGATATTTGGGACTGCCAATATTGTAGCTACAATATTCTCGTGGTTCTTACCTGAAACGCAGAATTTGAGCTTGGAGGAGATGGATGTTTTGTTTGGGGTCGTGGAAGAGGAGCATCGTAAGAGGGACGTGGAGATCAATATAAACGAGAAAATGGGGACGGCCACTACCGTTGAGACAAGTCGAGATTACACTTCACACTAGAGGAAAATCTTACACAGCGAGAATACAGAAAATAGGATGTTCTTGGCAGTAGTCAATTCTCTCTACTCCACCGCCAGTCTTAATACAAGTAATTAACAACATCCAGAATCCGGGCTGCCCCACTGACTTGTCCCTCGTCAACATGCCAAAAGCTCACAGCCCTACTATCTGTAAATCTCCCTCCTGACATCGTCCGCATAAACCATCACCGATGATTCTCTTGCCCGAGGTCGCTCAATGAAAGCAACCTCAGCTGGCTGTCGCCCAACTGGTTCTTCGTAGTATCTACCACCTTCTGGGATGGCTACTGGCTCTCGGCGGAGAGCTGGGTCCATTGGTCGAACACTGTATTCCCTTTGTGATTGGGGAATGCCAGTAAGAGGTGGATCCATTGGCCGAACGCTGTATTCTCGTTGTGATTGTGGAACTAGCTCTCTGCGTGCTTCTGGACGAACGCTTGCAGCATACTCTCTTGGGGGTCCCTCAGGACGAACACTCTGCATTCTCGTATACTCCCGGGGAATTTCGTATCTTACAGGCTCTGGATACGCACTTGGTGCTCTTGGAATGTACTCCCTTCGGCCATCTTCAGGTGTTAGTTGACGACTCCTGATCTGAATGTATTCTTCCCCAGGGGGCCCCATAGGAGTTGGACGGACAGAATATTCTCGTTGGCGGTATGACCGGTATTCTGGCTGGGGAGGGATGGCGTACTCAGGCTGGGTGATGACTCGGCGGGGAACAGCAGGAGGTGGGGAGGCTCGTCTATAAACGATGCCATCTTCTTCGAACTCTGCTGGGACTCGACTAGATACCGCTCGAGTTGGAGCTCGTTCGTAGACGATCTCCGGCTCCCGATATCGTATAGGAGGCGGCGGCAGAGGTTCATAGTACTTGCGACCAAACTCATCAATGACGATTCGCATACTTTGCCGTGGAGGAGCCATAGGTATCGGGGACCTCCTCTCGCGGAAGATGGGAGATCTTGATCGTTCGCGATCTGCGTCAGGACGCACACTTGCTCTTACTGGCTCTCTAACATAGCGAGGCTCGTCATAAGCTCTCCGCTCGACTACTGCGTGAGAGGCTGCTCGGACTTGACGAACTTCGCCTGGAGCATAAGGAAGGGCGAAAACAGGAGATTGGGGTCTTCTTTCATACTGCCCATCCACACGCCGGTACCCAGCTTCTTCGTCTCGCTCCACACGTCTAAATGCAGGCTCCACACGGCGAAATTCGGGCTCATAGCGAATCTCTTCCCGCTCCACAATTCGAGGAGCACGTACTTCTCGGTACTGCTGCTCTGGCATTCGCTCACGGATTTCTTCCACAGGCTCTTGTCCTGGCTCGTCGTAGTTGAGCTCTGCCGCATATTGGCCTGATTGTCTTTGTCTCTTCTGTGGGCGAGGTAGGGGTGCTACGGCTGTGTATGGTGAAGGCGAACGAGGTTCGGGTTTGATGTATGGTGAGTCGGGGGTATCGGCCGCTTCCTTGCCCTTCCTCTTCCTCTTCTTTTTCTCCTTTTCCTTCTTCTTGTCTGAAGCTTTCGTGCCTTTTGGTGAGCTGTCTGTACTTGAAATTCCAGTTGGCTGGTTACGAAGCGTAGAGATCTGAGCAGGCTGCATCTCATCAACAGCAACATGTTCTCGAAGTATAGGAGGGTCTCTGGCTGTAGCTAATGGGGATACTCGAGCAGGTTGGGGAGCAATAGGAGACAAGTTGTGCGCACGAACCAATGGCGAAGTGGGGATATTGTCAAATGCTTGCTTGAGTAGATCTTGAGTAGTTGTCTGCGTATATGCCGAGTTAGTCAAGGGTTCAAGATTGGAAGGTATTTTCCAGTTGGAAGATGTAGAGGCATATTGGGGTATGCTAACGTTGACAGTTCCTTGAGCACGAGTAGATATGACATCTCCTGAGGAACTGCTAGACTCTGAGTTGCCCAGTTCCGTGCGCTGCTCGCGCGGCTTTGAAGTACTGTTCTGGAGCTGTGAGTGCTGCAACTGCGTACGAGCTTGCATAGCTAGATTGTTATCATTGTGTAGCGAAGTACCAGTCATGACCACTTCTGAGTCCTCGACCTGGTTGTGTGCAGAATATTTCTCAGGACGTTGGTCAAGAATTGACAAGTTTTGCGACTGCAACTCAGCTGTGTCTTTCTGGACCCCTACAGGACTGGAAGGCTCTGGTGTATCATGTTGACTTGAATAGAAGGTGTTCTCATCAAAAGAGTCACTGGCAGCGGCAGAAGGCTCAACTTCAAGGGCGGTAGAGGGGTGAACAATTGCAAGCGCTTTTGACAGCACCTCAGACAGATCAAAATTGGGTAGGGACTCGGACGTCTGAAGCAAAGCTTTCGCCGCAATACGCTGCTGTTCAATCTGATCCCTCAGGCCTCTCTCTAATCTCTGCCGTTGTAGTTGTATCTCAGCCTTGATCAAATCATCGGATTTCTCCAAGAGAATCGGATTGATCTCCGACTTGGAAGACATGGGGATATGCACGCCACCTGCGAGTCGCGGATTGATGGGGGATCTGTTGAAGAAAGACGTGGAGTCTTCTGTGCGCGAGCCAGGAGTCGTGCGCGTTGCAGGTGTGGTCAAGTTCGGTCGCGGTGTTGTCGAGTTGGGTGAGGATATACCTCGGGCAATCTGCTTGCCAGCAAGGTGAGGCGGAATTTTTATGCGAGGATGAGTGCCCGCCAGCACGGCATCGCGAAACTGTACAATTCTTTCATACTCCAAAATCTCACGAAGTTCCTCTGCGGTCAAGGACACTCCGTTCGCCAGCGGAGGCGCAACAGCTCCCTGTGCCATCACGCAACAAGCAATTGCAAATTAGTTAGGGGCTAAGTATATGAGAAGAACAAATTGATGGCAGGGAGGGTAGCACAAGGCAATAAAATTCTACAATGAAGGAGTACAAGTAAACAAACAAGCAAACAAGTCGTTGAAGATGCCCAGGGCGATGTGTATGATGGAAGGATGGAAGATGTGAAGGAAGAAGTCAAGAAGGGGCTGGCTGGGCTGCAAGTGCTGTTGTTTCATTTCGGCGAATTTCGTCGCAGTGTCCGATGCCCATGTCTGCCAAACACACTGCTTGATTGGCCAACCAACATAAGTGGGTGAGTGACTCTCGATGAGTCCTCGTGCTGGCCTACCTAATACCTACCTGCTCTTGCTTGTCGAACACAAGGTGATACATACCTACTTACATGTTACACTTCTCTTTCACTACTTCTACCTTGCGTTCTCTTATAAGAAGGCCCGAATCCAGATATTTCTTCAACCACAGTCAACATAGATTTGTGTCAAGGAACTCCACAAACATGGCAGCAAATAGGCCGGTCTTCTTTTTTGATATTGACAACTGTGTAAGTTCGTGCGTCCGAAATAAAGGAACGAAGTTTACTGATGCAAGAACTCTGGCAGCTCTATCCAAAGAGTACGTATCGCTGAAAAGAAGCTACCGAGCATCTATTTACTGCGAGTAGGCAAAAAGGTCCATGACCACATGTCCAGGTTGATCGACGAGTACTTCATGAAGCACTTGGATCTCACCCAAGAGGATGCATACAAGCTTCACCAAGAGTACTACAAAAACTACGGTCTTGCGATCGAAGGACTGACTCGTCATCACAAAATTGACCCTTTGGAGTACAACCGCCAAGTCGATGATGCCATTCCCCTCGAAGATATCCTGTCGCAGGATCCAGCTCTTCGGAAACTACTTCAAGATATCGACACCACCAAGGTCAAACTCTGGCTCTTCACTAATGCCTACATCACCCACGGCCAGCGAGTAGTTCGCATTCTTGGAATTGATGATCTGTTTGAGGGCATGACATTTTGCGACTATGGACAGAATCCCATCGTTTGCAAGCCTCGTGAGGAAATGTATGTGAAGGGTATGAAGGAAGCAGGAGTAGCTGATTTCAAAGATTGCTACTTCGTTGGTATGTACTTATACTGGTAGTAAGAGGCTGCAACACTATTGACATCACTAGATGACTCTGGTCTGAATTGCACTGAAGCAGAGAGACTTGGTTGGTCCGCTGTGCATCTGGTTGAAGCGGGTGATCCTCTACCTGCTGTGAAGCCATGCAAAACCCAGATCAGAAGCTTGGAGGAGCTCAGAACTGTCTTTCCACAGTTCTTCAAGACGTCATAGTCATGAATGGTGGGTAGGATGTAATGTGCTGGACGCTCGTCGGTTTCGCCCATGCTTGCCAGTGCCATGGAGGCGAATTCCGATGACTGGCTTTGGAATACCCACAGAATGCGTATAGACGGTTGGTAGAGAGACCGTATAGATGGCGTTGAGGTTTCTATACCTAGATTAGATACAGCAAATGCAAATATCCTATTGCCAAAACGAAGTGCAACGCCTCAATTTCATATCCAGGGTATTTTTAAACTCCAGACCAGCCCCCCGACCCGTAGAAAATGTAGCAGCACCCTGGAACTGACTGCTCAAGGCCTCTTGATGCCTCTTATGACACTCTCCAACTTAGCCAATGTCTCTTCATTCTCCTTCAGTGCCACCTTGTGTATCTCATCCTGGGCCTTGATCTCTTCCTCCAGCTGCCTAATCATCCGCTCCTGATCCTTCTCACTGTTTTCGAGACCTGGTAGTACTGAGATGAGGAATTCGATTTGCTGTTCCTTCAGGATCAGGTCTTGGGCGAGCTCCTTCTGCGCAGCTTTGAAGACTGCGGCGGGATATGGGTTTACTGCCAGTAGCTTTAGCTCAGCGGTTCAGCATATTGCAGGGGAATATGAAGATTTACCATCCTGCTCCTTCCCAGCTGGATCTGCCTCATTCTTGGGCTCTTGTCGCACACTATCATTCGGGCCAAGCGTTGCATAGTCATGGTGCTTGTGGACGTAGAAGAGGGATGCGACGAATTGATTTGCTAGCTATGGGGGGTTAGCAGCAGATCTTCTGATTGGAATACCAATGTGCTTGCCTGGTCAACAGCATCCTGCAGCTGGGTTAAACGGTCCGTCATGATTGCATGTAGAGTTGAGGTTGTCCAGCCCAGAACGACGAGGCTGAATGCTTCTCATGCAGCTCGGAAGGGGACCGAGCGACCAGCCAATCAAACACGTCCGGCTTGGACCAATTTCCTAGCTCAGACTTTAAATTTGTTTGGGACTTCTATCCGCCTTCAATGTCACAACAATATTTCACTATCTTACATCCACCCAGGAAAATCTGTTTGCTTCCCCCAGATTCAATATTTCCGGCAGTCTTGGGCGCCAATTCAAACTCAAAACGGACCTCACAAAATGATAACTATTACATGATATCTACAAACTCCTCAACTTAGCAATCCGCCTACATGCTTGCATCACGCACCCTGCAGTTCATCCGTTCTGCACAGCAATCAATAATATGCAGGAACTCTACAAACGCCTCCCCTGCAACAGACCTGACCTATCCTGAATCACAGAGTCCCAACCACCATGATCTCCCGAGCTTTCTAGAATACGCTTCCCGGATCTACATGGACACCAAAAGTACCACCTATGTAGGAACCCACTATGAGTACACCACTCAGTCGGCACTAGAAGGGCTAGGGATGTCTCTCAAACGGATTGGCGGGAAGTCAGATTACGGGATTGACCTGCTGGGTACCTGGTCACTCCCGTCGGCGAGTGAACCGTTGAAAGTGCTCATTCAGTGCAAAGCCTTTGCCCGAAAGATCGAGCCGTCTCAAGCGAGAGAGCTGGAAGGCGCGTTTGTTGGTGCACCTACGGGATGGAGGGGATCTGGTGTCTTGGGCTTGCTTGTCTCTCAGAAGTCTGCTACTAAAGGAGTGAGGGAGGCTCTGGGCCGGAGTCGCTGGCCTATGGGTTATGTCCTCTGCACGTCGGAGGGCAAGATCTTGCAGATGGTGTGGAATAGGAGAGCAGAGCAAGAAGGCCTGGAGGGCATTGCTGTTGGATTGAAGTATGCTGGCGGAGACGCTGCTCAAAAGGAGGTCATTTTGACCTGGAAGGGAGAAGCTATCAAGACTGATCCTCAACTTGCTTGATTGCGAGGACTCGAAAGTTATTCATCATCTTATGTTTGTGTGCTCAGCACCACAAGTGTCACCACTTTCCGTCCGGAGTCATAATTCAGCTTGCTTCTGAGAATGGCGGGTGAAAACAACCCTCAGGGTGTTTTCATTGCCGACGAGGAGCATTTATTTGCGCCTATATCCACCAGTCCCCACGTCACAAGTTGCTACATCAACCCAACACATCAAATTCTGGCATCACAACCGCTTAGTGACGAACCAATCTCCCGACCGTCAATATGTGCCATCAAGTCATCCAGATCTTCAAGTGTGGACACAACAGCGAATCGAAAGTCGTACGATGCAAAGAACCTACTAGCGAATGTGAAGCGGTATTTCTGAGGGAAGAGTTGGAGCAAGTCAAGGCGTTATGTGAGGTGCGTTGGTCTGATTGAAGGAATACCCTTCCTTACATGCAATATTCTGATACGACTTAGCCATGTGGCAGAGCAGCAGAAAGAAAACGAGATGAGAAGGCTCAAGCTACGAAAGCGGTTGATGAAGGATACTGGTCTTGACAGTACGAGGATGGAGATGGGTGAGAATTGGACGATATGGAAAACTAGTGGGCAAGTTGATGGCTTTTGCAACGATAAAGCAGTTGGTTGTTTCTTGGGAACTTGGGACAGGGGTATTGGGAGTCGGGAACTGGATCTCATGTTCTAATGGGGGTACTGGGGGCGTTCATTTGGCTGGATCCTTTCCATGTTGGTACGGGGAAATGGTGATCCCATTCGATGTCCATACTTACAACTACCAGAACGGCTATTCTCATTGACCAGGTGTGGCATTCATGGTCAAATAGCAAATTGAAGAGCGGTTTTCATTAATGCAAGCCAATCTCGGACAATCACGAAGTATGGAATCCCTGGTATCTCCCGTCCCGTCGTGCACCTGAGCAATGAAAACCCGTAGCTTCCATACCATTCCGCCGCACCCCCAGATCCCTAGCAAAATCACAAAGCAATCACCATCAATTCCCCATCCATTCCTCAAGTACTCACCAAATCCACGGCACCTCAAGGGGTAAGAAGCACTCTGTCCATCCACTCTACTTCTCCAAATCATACTCCTCAAACCGCAATTTATCCTCCACGGCCTTATCATCCTTCCTAGCCAGAAACCACCTCAACTTCCCGACATCCTTACACTTCTTGACCTGATTATAGAAGTTCAGCGACTGGCCACAGCCGACACACTTGCAAGTAGCGAAGAACTTCTCCTTGACGACCTCGCAGCTGCACGGCGTGCCGAGGGTCTTCTGGCTCAGCAGGCCCTTCTCCATGGCCACGAACTCCTTCTCGAATGTGATGGGCACCTGCATGACGCACCGGCCGCTGCCGTTCTCGATACTCTGCTCGAAGCGGAGGTAGTCGATGGTCGTCTTGGCGGTTTGCTCGACGGACCGGTAGGCATTGATCTTGTTACGGCAGTTGGGACAGGTGTAGTGTCCGACGAAGCCTTCTGTGATGTAGCCTTCGGATCCCCTAGATAGTAGGTGGTTAGCGATTGTTCGAATTGTATTGCCGTGAGGAAACATGATCGTCTCTGAAGACTTAAGTAGACATGAAAGCTTGAGAAGGATGTGATTTGAAAGTGAGAAGAGGCTCTCTATCTGAATACTTACATATCGAGCCATTTGGTGCACTCGTTGAAGTTGAACTTATCTGGCTCGGTCTTCCCGATGTGCAAGATTGCACAGACACGTTTGAGGAAAGGCATCTCGACTTGAGAGGTGTTGTTAGATTGGAAGTTTGAAGTGGTGAGAGAGATCGTTGAGAAAGTCGTTTCAATGCGGGGTGATGACCTCGTAAGGCTGAGATCGTAAAGTCCAGAGAAGTTGTCCGAAAGATCTATCTGAGGTAAGTTGTTGATCGAATACGAAGTAGTTAGGTTGGGAGATTTGAGATGCGTACCTTGTTACACGGAGTTGGGATCACGGGGAGAAAGGAGGAACGAGAGTCGTAGGACGACGGGAGACAAGAAATATCGAAAAATTGAGTTCGAGGGTAACGAAGCGGGGTGATGCTACCAGAATTATCTAAGTGAGGCTGAGGATCAGGATTGCTGGCACATGTTAGTTGTTTTTGGTATGGCTTGCAGCAAGCAAGACCAATCAGGCTGTGCTATTATCCTTGACCGAGTAGGTTGTACAGCATTAAGCATGACACTATGTATTCTCGACCAACGATTGGGTAGGATTTGTATTTGTAGTGAAAGCCTCTCTAAAAGCCTTGATATCCAAGGCTTTCTTACTTCTTGAGGCTCATAGCCTGGCGACCTAACATGAAGACCAAATCTCCTTTACCATTCTCATTCTCATTTTCTCGTCCAACCATTTCACAAACCGCCATTACAAAGCGGAACTTATGCTTCCTACACTTCGTGCAGTCAAAATAAACAAATTTGTTAACTTCCAAGGTTTTGAATTTAGTAGCTGGCAAGTTTCCAAGTTCGCGCTTGTACCCCTTCGAAAGCCATTTTTCGATCATCGGTGTGTAATCCGCCGGAAACGTCGATCGTCAACCCTCTTCTGGCCTCCTGGCGGAATGTCACAATTTCCCGATGAGAAGTTTCACCAGTCTTTTGCCTTGTGCATTTGAAGATCTCGGGACTGTTCCCACACTGACAAGGAAAGTCAGATCCAGGATAGGAAGTGTATCCCTCTAAATTACTGTGGCATATGGTAGGCCCCATTGCTTCCTTGCCGTTGAACATTACTTGAGGTGAATCTATAGCTGGACTTTTGTTATCGATCTCCTGGAATTTAATTTTGTTGTCGCTGATATCCTGGCTTTGGAAGTTGGACTCTGAATAGGCTGGTAACTTTTCATCCCCATCAGCTTCTGGTACGTAACAATCCGGGACATGGACTGTCTTGCTGCGCGAAAAGAACATCCGAAGTGTATCAAAATTAGGCATGTTGAACTTGAGATTAGACAGAGAGTCTCAATTATTGTGCCGGTGGAGGTGGATTGGATGTGTCGGATGTGTAGGTAGCAACAGAATTGAAGAATGATTATTCTTGAAGGCATGCAAGATTTGAAGAATTATCATGATTTAATTTATACTCCGTCTAGTCCCACTACGATGATGCCAACGCAACCGTTATTCCGTTAATTCGGTATACTCCGTTCTAAAGTGGACATCCAAACTTGGAAGACTACGTACGGCTCCACTTAACCCATTTTCGGGCCATTTGACACAGTTAAACCAACGTCAGAAAGTCAGCGATGGAACCCCATCTGTTCTGGAACCTTTCAGAGCCTGTCCATATCAATTGCGTGCATTAGTGATAGCAAGTTATCAGAGTAAGTTCTGGTGCGTCATCACTAGAATCGCACGTCTTTCGTTGATGCAGAACTCGAGCCTGCAACTAAGCTTGGCTACTAGTTTATGAGGCCATTGTGTAGCATAGACTTTCAGGAGACCACCAAATAATGTGGGGGAAAGGGACGAACATTCTCTGCTTGCTATTGCACAGTAGGACATGGAAGTAAAAGCACCAACAGAAACCAAAAATCAGAATTTTGAAAACACTTGCAAAATACAAAACAAAAGTCGATGAAGTAAGTCGTGGCGCAAATCAAGATAGCGTGTATTTCCCGAACGAGAAGAGTCCCGTACAGGCAATGCGATCATTTCATATCAAATCCCCTGATTACCTTAATCTACCAACGCCATTTGCTCCCTGAAGAAATCTGCTTCTTTCTTCATCTCCTCTTTCGTTCGAGGATGTCTATCCTCGTCCTTGAGTTGTGGAAACTTGCCCACAGGCTTTGGTCGGCTCTCATCCCAGAGAGCTCCTCCAAGATTTCCCTCTTCTCCTTGGAGCCTATTGTAGAAACCATCCCCTTCCGTATTTGGACTTGATCTTGGGATGATGTGACAATGGAAGTGTGGCACAGTCTGTCCAGATTCGACTCCATTTTGAATGGCAACGTTCGCATCCGAGGTTGAGTAGGTTTTCGACAACATCTTTTGGACTTTTTGGACTGTCATAAAGACATCTGTGACTTCGTCGGGCTTGAGCTCGCTCAGATATTGCACTTGTCGAAAGGGGATGACAAGCACATGACCGGGCAGGACAGGCTTGATATTGACAAGAGCGTAGCACAGAGAAGTCTTGTAGAACACCTATTGAGTTCGTTTAGAAGGGGCCGTCAAAACAATAGAGAGTGGATATACCTCGTTAGACACCTCGTACGGGCCGAAGTGGATCAAGGCTTTCGAACTCATGCTCTTCGTGGGGAAGATGAGGCGTGGTCGGAAAAGGGGCCGCAATATCATATCCCCGACACCCGAGTATTCTCAGATGAAATGGCCAACACCGACAGGCCCGACGCTTCGAAAGAACCGAGATTGGAAGAGGAAGGTTTGCGGTGATGTTTGAAGGTTGTGAAGTTGAATTGGAGTGGTGACGAAGTGAGATGTCGGTGACGAAGTGAGATGTCGGTGCCTCAGGCTCATGGCACGCCGGCCCCGCAAGCAATATATTTCGAAACAAAAACAGGCCCCGTTCCCTCCTTCACTTCGCTATGGCCAATCTATTCAGAAACATTTGGGCCAGAAACAAGCATGTTTAAGTTATACTTGACCGCATCTGTCAGTTCTCGAAACGTGCTGCCGCCAAGGTGTTTATTCGTGACTAGACGCAGGGTCGAAGCGCCGAAAGGGGGTGATTGCAGCCCCCTGGGACCCGGTAGACCGGCCGGACAAAATTGTTCCTTTTCAATGTTTCCTTATAATTCAGCCTGGGTACCTCTGCTTTTCCTTTTGTGATCTTCTCTGTCCAGTCTCTCGCTCTCCAGTCATTCTTTTTCAGAAATATTCAGTCCTTTCGACATCACAGCGCAAGCCCGCTATTCATTCTTTTTTACCTGCACCTGCGTGGCCAGTTGCTTACATTCACAAAATCCCCAATATCTCATACCAAAAGGTCCCAAAGTACTTTTCAATACCTCCAAAATGATGCGCTCTTTCGCACTTCTCAACTCTGTCAGCCTTGCCTTGGCAGGCACAGTTCTTTTCGATGGCCGATTCAATGACATGACTTCCAGCGCTGAGCTTGATGCCTGGTCCTTCTCCAACCCAGTTGGACCTTACCAGTACTACATTGTTAGTTCTCACAGGAAACGCTCTTTTCTTCTTACTCATAAACCCAACAGCATGGCCCAGATACTGCCGCTTCCTACGTCAATCTTGATTCCACCTTCAAGAACCCTGCCGACACTGGTAGCTCCAAAGGAGTCAAAATCAGCTTGACAGATAACGCTTTCTGGAACGGCCAAAACATGAGAAGAACAGAACTTATTCCCCAAACTTCAGCAGCTATCAATGCCGGAAAGGTCTTCTACCACTTCAGCATGTCTCGTGCTGCTACCAACGCTCCAAGCGAGTCTCACGAGCACCAGATCGCTTTCTTCGAGAGCCATTTCACTGAGATGAAGAGTGGATGGCAATCCGGAGCCCCTGGAACGACTGACCCTCTTCTGCGATGGGTCGTCAGTGGATCGACTGAGTATGTCAACTTGATTGCCCTTGTTTCCTCAAGGAGCCATGTCCCACAAATTTGATTACTTCGCTAACAGACTTCAGGTGGAACGTCACTTGGGAAGCTGATGTGTGGCACAATGTCGCCTATGAGATCGACTTTTCTGCTGGCTCTGTCGCCTTCTACCACTCTACTGGAGCTGATGACCTTGCTCTTACCGTCCCAGCTGTTCCTGTCTCTGCTTCATCCGACGGAAAGGATTGGCATCTTGGAATGCTCGAATTGCCAAGAGACGGTTTCCCCTTCGTCGACGAAGACATTTTCTTCAGCGGTGTCTACATCGAGTCTGGTGACATCACTCTCAGCGTCGCTGGTCCAGGAGGAGCTTCAAGCCCAGCTGTCTCATCCAGTGCCGCCGCAGTCCCAGTTGCTACCTCAACTGCCGCTCCAGTTGTTGCTTCATCATCCGCAGCACCTGCTGTTGTAGAACCTTCATCCGCCATTCCAACACCTGTCGCGACATCAGCCCCTGTCGAAACATCTGTTGAGGCATCTTCCCCATCGACTGTTGCAATCTCCTCGCCAGTTGCTACCCCAGTCGCATCCAGCCCGGCAGTTATTATCCCAGAGCAAAGCACGACATTCTCGACCGCTATTGCATCCGTTACGAGCACCCCCGTTGAGGATGATGACGAGGACTGCGAATACTACGAGTAAATTTTGGAAATACATCCAAACCCCTGACTTTTCCATTTGGAGAAGTAATGGAACTTCGGTATTCCGAAGGGAGTACTTCGAGCATTTTCTGGACTTCCAGGAATTAGCTCCTTCTTTGTATGATATATAAACCTACATATTTTGCCAATCATCAAAATGCGTTTTTGAAAAGTTCCTTCGATCTTGTTTAATTATGTCGCAAATTAGTGACTTGTCATTTACCTGCAGGACATCGGTTGCCAAGTGGCATCCTTGCTACTTGACCTCGAAAACATTTGATAAGAGCATGGCCTACAATGTATTTCACTTATCTCATTGGATAAATTGTCCAGCTATATAGCTTTAGGTTCGAGATAAGAGTTTGCAAGTAGAGTCGACTTGAATACTATACAATTTTCTATCAATTTTCTTGATCCAAACTCAACCCTATCACCATATATCAACTCTAATTCAAGCAGTTAATTAAAGCAAGGTGAGAAACCTTCGTCTCAGCTTACTCGAACACCAGAATTTTATCTTCAGAGTCATCCATCTCCTAGCATATTTCTTCGGGATATGTTATAAATTTTTGGGTCATTGGGCAGCCTCTAATAATCTTTTGGGTCATCAAAACAGACGCATCTGACTGACTATAATGTCTGGCAACTTTGGATTAGCCCTTCTGCACGATCCTAGGTCGGGTACTCGTCATGTAACCCAGCATGATCGATTTTTCTTGATGACAAGACTAAGCTGAAGCAGTTCAGCACACCCATTGTCGGCCCCGACCAGAGGTAGTAATCTGGTGCTGACTGGCATCTTTGAATCTCATCTAGGATACCGTTTTAGGATTGCTAACTCGATGCGGAATATGCGGGTTTGAGGCGAGGGGAACGGAGAGTAATCATCATTTAGTGACAACCCTTCGAAGTCCCTTTACACAATGCACCGATTTTGACGGGGATACTAATCTTCTGGACCGCCCAAATGTCCTGATCATATGTCTGTCGGCAAGTGGGAGGGCTGATATAAGATTCACTTCTGTGCTGTGAGTGATAGGTAGTTCTCCTTCTCGCAACTTTACGAGATGGTCAATCCTCCCTATATGTATGGACCAATATTCCCATATCCGAAACATATCATCAACTTACTCCTCTACTATCTCATCATGTCGAAAGTCACAGTCCAAACCGCAAAAACTCAATTCGTCACCACCAAAGATGGCATCAAGCTCGCCTACCGCCTTCTCGGTCCCTCAAGTGGTATCCCCCTCCTCTTCCTCCACCACTTCAGAGGAACCATTGACCACTGGGACCCCCTCCTCATCCACTCCATCGCTGCCCACCGTCCCGTAATTCTCTTCGACAACGCCGGCATCGGCCATAGCAACGGTACAGTCGACGACTCCGTATCCAAAATGGCAGCTCACGCAATCGAATTCCTCTCCCTCCTCAAGATCACCGAAGCCGACATCCTAGGCTTCAGTCTAGGAGGTGTAGTCGCAACTCTCGTAGCTCTCAACAGCTTACCAGATCTGGTACGAAAGCTCATTCTGGCCGGAACAACTGCAACATACGGTCCAGACCTCATACAATCCATGACCGATGAAGGAGTCCTCAAGTACGCAACGGCGCAAAATCTCACGCTCGAAAGCTTTCAGTAATTATTCTTCAAACCGACTAAGACAAGGAAAACGGCTGGTCGGGCATGGTGGGATCGCATCCACGAACGTACGCGAGAAACCTCCGGGGAAGATAGAGTGTTTTACGTATCTGAAGGATTCACAGACGGTGGAACAGGAATGATGAATCTCATCATCGCCATGAAAGCAGCTGGCGATCCGGCGAATGCTGCGGAAGGCAGTTATGACAGGTTGGGGGATATCTAGATCCCTGTTCTGGTGGCCAACGGGTATGAAGATGTCATGGTGCCGACGATTAATAGTTTCTATACGTCGCAGAAGATTCCCGGTGCGTATTTGTTGGTGTATCCTGATGCTGGACATGGGTTTCTGTTTCAGTATGCGGAGCAATTCGCGAAACAGGTTAATGGGTTTTTAGATGGGTGGTAAAAATCGAAAATGGAGATGTCTATTGCAAGAAATAGTTGTGGCTTCCGAGACTAAATTGATCATTTGAACCTAAGATGTAATTGCCTTACTTAATGTTAAGCTTAACAAAATCTATTGAGATGTAGAAATTCGATTGCTTTGTCCCTCGCGAGAAATTTAAAAATCCAATCCTCACTAATCGTCGGTTCCATGAGCTCTTCCTGGGCGATGATTACGATACTTGTGTTTTCAGGGGCTTTAGCGAGCCAGCTTCCACATCGGGAAACAAAACCACAAACACCACCTAACGAAGGGATATGATTCTAAACCCTTTGTACAACATAATTGTTAGCTTCAGCATGGCTATCAAGGGAGGTTGGCTCTTTCATGTACTTATGAATCGTACGAGATATGTGATAGCGAGGACCTTGCATACATCGTACTGGAGTACAGCTACCCTTAATATAAAGTCACATTTCGTGTACCTATGCCAACACACCGCGGTAGGAAAGTTTGATATTCTCAATATACAATATATCAATTCGCTATCGTTCCCTGTAGAGCCATGATCTAGCAACTTCGCAAACCAACTACATCTCTCACGATGATTCACAAGCAGACAATACTTTAAATTAACCGCAAGCACAATTTCATCAAAAGCATTCAAACCAACATAGCCCTTCTCACTACCACAGCCTACTCACTCAATGACCGCCTGCAATAGCAGCCTGATTATCCTTCTCAACCTTCTGCACAGCAGGTCTCTGCATAAGCCTCTTATTCCAAGCAAAGTACGCCGGGTAATCCCTCTCCATATTCTTTGAATGATCGTCCCCAAAAATAAAAGGGATCCTCATATCCCATGGAATGAATGCAAGATCCGCGATTGTGCTAACATTTACAACATCCCATAATCAGCCCAGAATAACAAAACCTACCTACCAACTGCTATTGCGAAATTCTGAAATTCTGAAGGTATGAAATGGAGGAACGCTCACCATTTGTCACCAACGAGATACTGACTACCGGTAGTTGTTAAATGCTTGTCGATCACAGCCCACACCCGCTTGATATGATCGATGTACCGCTTCTGCGCGCTCTCGATCTTCTCGGGGTGGAATTTCATGAACCAGACTCCCTGTCCGAAATACGGGCCCTGGCCACTCATCTACTCCCTAAATTAGCACTACTGTATTTCCCCACTCCAAATCTCAAAAGTCTTGTCGAAAACAGTGAAGTTTTGATCCTACGATACCTCCCCTCTCTCCAAAACAAAAGGAAAGAAAATAAAATAAAAAGAAGAAAAGAGTAAAACATGATGAGGAGAGAGATACAAACCTGGAAATGCAACCACTGCTTCACGAGATACTTCTCAGGGGAAGAAGTATAGGTCAGCGTGTTGGCCATATCGTACGTCTCTTGTAGGTATTCGACGATGGCGCCGGATTCCCAGAGCGTGATGCCCGTGTTTGGATCTTCGATTGCAGGCACGCGGCCGTTGACGCATATTTTCTCGAAGGGGGGTTTTTTGAGGTCGGGGAATTCTGGGGGTGGTTGGGAAGTTAGATAGTTGGTATGTAAAGTATGTTGATGTGGTTTTTGTTTTAAATTTATCTTGTCCTTTTTTGCTTTTCCCCCCCTCTCTCTCCTGCTTATATTTTATCTGAGTAGAGAGGTGCGAGTGGAGAGAGAGGTACTGGTATTGGATTGGCAGGGGAAAACATACCCAGGAGTTTATGTTCGTATGGAATATTCAACTCTTCGAGCACAATAGCGACTTTCCACGGGTTTGGGCCGCTGGCTATTCGATATTAGCTAGCTGACCGATTTATTGATTATCCAGACAATGTTTTAAGTAAAAAAATCTAGAACCGGATGACTGACAGACTTACTGTGGCCGTAAAGAGTAATCGGTTTGCTCATACTTGCTGATTCGGGGTGGAGGTAAGTCTATATTTATAAAATTTCCAAGCATGTACCGGTTTTGAAGGACCCTGAAAAAGTTCAGTCAGGGATACATTTCACTCTCCTTTTATATATATCCCCCCTCGAATTTTTTTTATTATGTCCGATCTAATCAACTAGGTGCAGTACAGCCCCTCCAATGACTTCATCTAATGTGGGGAGAGTTCTCCATCTACCTGCATCCATCCACTCCACATCCTCCCACTATTAGATGAACATTCCTTCTCATAACCTCTCATACCTACACTCTACTTTCGCGCCTTACCTACCTTAGCGTATGTACTGTACCTTTGTGGTTACAAGAATACCCACCTCATCGCACTCTAGCGACGCTTAAACACAAGCTGCTTCAACCTAATCGACCAATTACTTGTCTTCTCCAAGCAACCTGACTCTCCACGCCAGCAAGATCGCAAAGCTAAGCTAATTCATCGCATTCTTGGGAAATGCTTTGAAATCAAGACTTCAGATCGGCGGCATGTCGTCAAAAGTACAGTACAGCCTTACTGCACTGTATGGAGGTCCAGTAGTGTCTTTGCCCGCCAGGGGGGTTTGTAGTGAGTGGTTCGTTCATATGATGGGTGGCTGAAGCACGGAATTCAAATGCCGTGGGAAACGTTGCTGGGCGGTGTTCCCTCACATGGATGTTGCCAACGATTTGGTGGAAAAATAAGGTATGTGAGAGGTTAGAAGCTTGGTTTAACGGACTGGAGTGGATGAGTTAATGCCATAGAAAGGTAAATGATGTAAATGTTCCATGACACTGTGCTAGTATGAAAATCAGGGTCCTGTTGTGGCGAATCGTCTTGAATGAAGCTGTATAACTTCGTAAGTATCATGGCATCTCCCTACAACAGTGAAGTTGACTTTCCCGCTTCCGTTCCATTCCGGCCAGTGAGGGGCGAATTTGAATAGTAGCCACAGCTACCAGCTAAACCCAAACTTTATGGGGAAAAAAACTCATAAAGTCATCAATTTATCAATTAAGTACGAGTCCTCGCTATGCACAATCCTAACACTCCCCTGACATCTCTACAACCCTCGTAATAACTCCTCGACCGTAATCGGTTTCCTGACCGCATTCGAGAACCCCTCATGAAAACTAACCCAGACCTTATTATCATCCTTCCCATCATTCTTCTTCGTCCTCCTCCCTTCTGGCTCAGCATTCCCGTCAATCTCCTGTAGCGGCATAGGCTGTTCTCTGATCTCCCTGCCGAAGAAGTCCTTCTTCGCTTCGACGACAATCTCGAGTGCATGGTGTCCCTTGTTCTCTTTACTGGCGATGGAGAATTCGACGTCGTCGTCGGGATTGCCTGCTTTGTAGCGGGCCTGTCTCGCTGCGTTCTCGCGTACGATTATGTTCTTTTGGTATTCCTGATCCAGGACCTGGCGGACTGCGTATCGAACTGGTGGAGGCGCTCCAGCGGATGTTGAGGCCGTTTCGAAGTGAACAAGTGTATCCAAGGGTCTGCATAAAATCAGTGAACTGTCCTGAAAGAGTAAGATATGGGATACTTACGGCTCCATACGATATACCCATTGAGGCGCTCTATTCCCAAAATCTCCTTCCAGTTTACCGCGCTCAAATACAACACCGACAGATCCCATGACATCAACTGATCTTTTGACCATTGCTTTCTCAGCCTCCTTTCGGACACTGGCTATGCCTTTCTGGTCTCCACTACCACCCACTATGATTGGCTTGATTTCTGGCGTGAGCATTCTAACAAGATATGGTAATAAGTCTGTGGCAATGTCCTCAGGACTCCGGAAGCTCCTCAACAGTGTAGCATCAAGAGTAGCTTGTAATTCCAATATCGTTGCACGGTTTGACTTTTCCGCTTCATGAGCCTCATAATCCGCTCGGGGTCCAGAAAATGGTAGTGGCTCCTCCTCTACTTCATCTTCTCCCCATTTCTTGGTTTCATTGGCGAAGTAGTGACGAGCAGGAGACGAAAATAGATGGTGACATGCTAAAACTGGCTGACTGAGGTATGGTGCCAACTCGAATTCTTGGGCTGTGAAAACTCGAGAAGAGCAGCTGTCGTGGAAGTAGAGCCATTCGTATGCAGAGGTTGGTTTTGACAGAATCGAGTCATCGTTGAATGGTTGACTTGGATATTGTGACCAGATGTCGGTCACAATCCGGTCTATCTCACCACTCGTGTCGACCATCTCTCTCAATCTTTCCAATCCGGCCCTCTTAGCTATCTCTGCAACTCCAAGCTGGGCTTGAGGCTGGTCTCCTGAGATGCCGGGGACGGGGTCGGCATTGGCTGTTTTCGGGAAGCCTGCACCTTCCAAGAAGACTCTATTCACAAGGTCTTTGGCGCCTCCCCGGCCAACTCCTCGAGCACCACCTCCGCCATGCGCGAGATCGCTTGTCATGTTTTGCTCAACCCACTTCCGAGTCAGTCTGGCTGAGCCATCCTTTTTCGAAGCTTTAAGCTTTCTCGCCGCCCACTCTCCGACTACCATGATTCCTCTCAGATCACCTTCTCCAGCACTCTCCTTGCCTTTGCGAGACTCGGTCGGGCTCACTCCCCAAGTAGCTTCACATAACCTTCGCACCCCATCACCGTCACATGGAACTCCTTCCTTATCGAATACAGACTTCATTCGGGCTACCACTGCATCCAATGGCGGCTTTCGTACGTGGATAATCTCGGCAAAGCTGGACTGGCGAAGGGGCCGCAGTGATGGATGGTAGACGTCGTTACAAATGAGAATCACAGGCCGCATCAGCTTGAAATCGTCGCCCTTCTTTTTCTTCTTCGCATAGCCTGTGTTAGGCTGGATGCCAGAGGAATTCTTCTGGTCCAGCTGGATGAGGTCGATCAGAGCCTTGATGAAGCCTCCTTCTCCTGATCCACCGGATCCTCCAACAACTCCATCCACTTCGTCCACTACAACGCACAGTGGATGTGCAACCTTCTGAACGTGTCCCGATTTTGATGTTATTGTCGACCCGGTCTTGACGCTCTCAGTGCCAACACTAGTTCGTATCCTGTTTTTCACAACATCTTTACTTCTCTCATCACTTGCGTTGATTTCCATAACTTCATAACCTGCTTGCCTCGCACAAACGTGCGCCAGGGTAGTCTTTCCCAGCCCAGGTGGGCCTGTCAGGAGCAGAATCTTTTTATAAGCTTTCTCCTCTTCTTCCGCTCCAGGCCTTTTTGGGGCGGAGACCTTTGCTTTTCCAGCTTTAGGGAAGACTAACGGATCCCACGATTTCAACCATTTCAAGACTTGTCGATGCGTGCGATCGTCTCCAACAAGCTCCATAAAAGTTCTGGCTCGGTATTTTTCGCTCCACATGAGAGTTCTCTTTGATTTCCCTTTGGGCCCCGAGTTCTCCACTGAAGGTAGGATATCCTCCGGGGCCTTTGGTTTCGATTTGGTAGTCTCTTTGGCAGCTTCGTCAATCAAGCTATGGATGTCGATTCCATAGAAGCTCTTTTTCGCCCGGCCGGCTTTGACTGTTGACCGTGCTGCAACCATTTGTTCAAATGGAATCGCCGCACCTTTTTTGCGTTGTTGAACGGAGATGGATTTTCCAGAGCAGGTTAGAACTTCGGCAACCTTCGTCTGTCCTTTGCTAAGAAACGAAGGGAGGGCGGCGATAGGATACTGATTTTCAGGAGCTTCAGGTATGGGGACTTCGGTCCTTGTAGTGCTTGGGAATGTCTCGACTTGATGACTGTCCTCCGACAGATTTCCACCAACGGGTCCGCCACTAGGTACAATTCCCTCAAATCCATCCGCAACTGCTCCATGGAGGCTTTCATTCGGCAGGCCTGGACTTGGTGATCTTCCGTTATCTAACATCCGCCTCTTTGGAGCAGGTTCCTCGCGTGAGAAGTCATCGTCCTCCTCGGAATCGTCTTCTAGCAGAAATCCCCCAACAGTCTTCGGTTTTCTAACTATTGGTGGTTGATCTGCGCGTGGTCGCTTCACTGCTGGCGGAGAAGAACTTTGGGGATACGCAACTGGGGACGAAGCAGACGGCATTTTGAGATTGGGCGGCGAGGATGTGAAGAGCGTAAAGTAAGTATTCGATTGTGTTTTTAGAGGGGATTCTGTTGTAGAGTTAGCCTCTTGTATGATATTTCGACTTCGAGGACGCGCTGTACCATCAATATGATCTAGTTCACTTCGAAAAGTTTCTCCCAATGGCCAGGCCTGAGCAGAGTCAGTATTCTCTGTTTTCGTATTCCGCCTGGAATTGTTGACAGGATGCTGGGGAAACAGAGTCTTTCAATGCCATAAAAGGCCCAACCCTCCAGTCTACTTGGGTAATCCGCCCGAGTTGGAGGGGTAACTCTTCCGGGGAATACGCACCCTGTGTTGAATCACGTCTCTAGCCTTATTCCTTCTTGCAATTGTCTCCTGTTGAACGAGGTGCAGCGCCTCGAAATCGTCTGAATTGGTGCTCGAAGGAAGGATTGCTGGACGAAAATGTGCTTCCCAATCGCCGCAGATTCCCGGATCAGAAGTCGGAGGCAAGGACGGCGACGAGGCTGATTCCATTGAATTTATTCATTGTTGTATCTCGAATTGACACAGTAGCGTAGAGTACGGAGTAGCGCGTCGACGCGACAGGACGCGAAGCACTTCATACCCCTGTTAAGCCAAATCACCTGCCAAGAAGGCTGGACCGATCCGATCTTGATCGGAGGAACGGCGGATGGCTTTCGGCGATAAGAATCCAAATGGCAAATAGCAGCAGGGAGGGAACGAGGGAGAGGTCAACGGGATTTGGTGACGGCGTGCTGTACCCCGCATCTGCACTCCCTCCCCAGCAACAGACATGAAGCTTCAAATATAACCCTCCGCAGTATTCCCGCTTCAACCGGTTATTCCCAGCAACCAACATTCAACATCCACGCACCTTCGTCCCGTCAGCATCAGCTATCCGTCCATCTATGCAGGGGTCCCAGTACATACAATACAGGCCAGTACAGCACAGTCAGAATGGAGTACTCCCCGGATCACCTTTCGCCAATCTCACCCGTACTCTACACCTCAATCTCACCTGCAGGGACCGACAGCACCTTTGCTGGGACGCCGATCAAGCATGAGGATGGAAGCTTTCCCGAACCGCCTAGGAAGAAACAGAAGAGGAATAAGCCGACTTTATCATGTGAAGAGTGTGTGGAAAGGAAGACCAAGGTTCGTTTGCCCGTCAATGCATTTAGATGTTTATTAAGACAGTGGGATATCCATGCATTTTGAGAGTTTGTCTATATCAAAGGGTCCAGTCCAGTGACCAGACCATCATGCAACAGTTCTGATTTCGTACGGTCCCAACAATATCGACGGTACAGGCCCAGTTTTTTCGATTGGGAGATCATCTAGCCGTAAGATCTTAGATGACCAAGAGCTGCCTCTTCTGATGTTGTGTTGTGTTGTTACATGTTTGGATCCGTTATCCCGAGATCTCACTTCGTACTTCTGTTACATATCACAGCCGAACCTGCTCTGGATCCGCCATCCAAAGATCTCATTCCATTTTTCTGTTACAAAGCACAGCCAACCTTGCTCTATATCCACAATTCAAAGACTTCATTTCATACCTCGCTTCTAACTCAAAGCCGAACCTTCTTATATTCATTCAAATACATACTAACAACATATTAAAGTGTGACCGAGGAAGACCAAATTGTATAGCTTGTAAGCACTTAACATCACCTCCTAGCAATTGGTGTATTGACTCGTTACCAGGTATAAAACGTCAAACAGAATGTAAATATACCACCGTTGCAAATGTCTTGGAGTAAGCAACAATCTCTTCTAAAGAAATCCATCTCTAACCAACTCCCAGAGAAACAAATCGTTCAGCCGGCAATGCCGCCACGCGAATGACCAAGCCACCCAAAAAGAAGACCATGTCCAATGGCTTCGAAGGACCCAAACAAGCTCCCAATCCACAAGAGCGAAGTGTGTCTCGAGGATCAACCTCATCCTCAACTGGACTTCTATCCAACGTCCCGTACTCCCACCCAACAGCCTCAAATGTCTTTGGCATTGGCTCTGAGCACCCATTTGCGAATTACTGGACCTGTCAAGGAGGACTTGCCGAAACGATCTCTGTCCTACCAGAGAAGCTGCAAGCCGATATTCTTCTCGAGAGATACTTCGAATGTGTAGACCCAGTCTACCCTATGATCCACCGACAAACATTCTACGCAGACTATGAACACTTCTGGTCCCTCCCGCAGCCGGAGAAGGACCGCGTGGACGGTACACTGGTCGCCATGATCTTCGCCATGCTAGCAATGGGCACCCAGTTCGTAACAACAACCGGCCCAAAAGAGCGCCAACAAACAGCCGAGTTCTACGTCTCAGCCGCCCACCAGTCCCTCCGAATGTCTTCCTACCTCAACAAAGCCTCCGTCCGCTCCATCCAAGCCATGGTCCTAATAACCTACTTCCTCATCAACGACAACCACGCGTCCGACGGGTGGGCCTTCGCCGGAATCCTGATCCGGCAAGCATACGCCATGGGTCTCCATCGCGACCCTAACATAGTCTGTCCAAACGCCTCAATCTTCGACAAGCAGATGCGGCGAAAACTCTGGCAGGCCGTACTACTCCAAGATACATTCCTAACCGTTCTCCTCTCTCTGCCCCCCTCCGCAACACACACAGACGTCAACGTCGACGACCTAATCGACGACTCCTCATCCATCGCCCACTCCAACCCCACAGACACAGCCTACATCCGCGGCTGCTGGACACTCGCCAACCTAGTCCAAGAAACGATCTGCTCGCCCCGCTCCCTCGACCTCCCCATCTCCTCGACGCCGCGACAGAAAGCAAAACTCCTCTCCGATTTCAAAGCCGTGTTCCGCTCCTTCCCAGATATATTCCGCTCCTGGGACACCGAATCCATAACCCTCCTCGCGCAGACCAACAAGCGAATCGTACGGCAGACGCTCTTCCTCACAAGTAACTACTTCCACAACGTGATGTTGCTGCATTCGAGCGCGAGTGCAGAAGTGCCTGTTAATGTGCGTGGGGCGCTAGAAGCGGCGCACGATGCTATCCATGCATTCTTCTTACTCTTCGCGCTCTTCGAGAGCGAGGCGAAGGTATGGTGGGTGTTTAACCACCGCGCCTTTCTCGAGGCGATGTGTATTGGGAGTATTCTCCGAGAGGAGGAAGGTAAGGCGAATGGCGAGGATGTGGTTAACAAGGATCCGTTGTTTGCCAGGGGGAAGGCTGATATTCGTAAGTTTTTTGTTCTTTTGTTTTTGTTTTTATGGGATTTCGTTTACTGATCCTGATGACTGACGATTGGCACAGTCCAAATGATCCAAATAATGCGCACAATGAGCGAAGGCGAAGACGGGTCCGCCGTAGCGTTGACAAGAGTTTCTGTATTGAGTACTTATCTGTAGTAATCCACTCATTATATCTACTCACTACCCGCCAAATTCGTAAAAAAACAAAAGTATATATATCAACACATGCATTCGTTCGTACCTATTCGGCAGTTTCTCGCTTCGCTTAACCTGCTACAGTAATATTTTCATTGATTCTCTCTCTCTCGCTCTCCCTGAAATGAAAATGGGTGCAGTGATATGCCTAACCCATTCCATTCCATTCCATTGCTGATATCCCTAGCACCTTACTCTATGGAGAGAAAAGTAAAGCAACGCACCGTCCGCTTCATCCCAGCCCAGCCCAGCCCAATCCAGTGCATTTCATCTCCCAAACGCCATCCATGCTAAACGCAACCCAGCGACCAGTTAAAAATGTCCATCAACGTAATCACAATCACAATCGCAACCACAACCGCAACCATTATACCATTCTTTCCAAGCAAGCAAGCAGTAGAAGAGGAAGAAGAATCAAGAAGGAGGAGGGGAAAGAAGATAAGCAATGGGGTATGTATGTAAAGTCGAAAAAGACAAAAAAGGAGATCTAATCGGTCCGTCGATTTGGGTTAAAGCGTCGCAACCAGGACATCGGGCCACCTCCCGTAGTGCTATTACCAGAATGGCTACTTCGTCGTGATTCCCTCGATCGGTCACTGCCACTCGTATTTCCTCTCCTGCTGTCTCGCTGGTTCTCGCTCATCTCCGATTGACGCCTGTAGAAGGCGCCAGGCATCGCATGGGTAAATTCATCGCTTCCGGATTGTGGGACCGGGGGATCTGCATATCGCTCTTCTGTCGATGGTACGCCCGCATTGTTGCGGATGGACTCTAACCTAGCTTCATTGCGCGCAGCTGCGGTTGCGGACGTGAATCTGTCCATTCTCGGTCTGGTGGAATTCATTCTCCGTGATCGGTGCTCATTTCGGGATGATTGGGTACCTTGGCTTGATCTTCGACTATTTGGTGGTGGTGTCTCTCCCTCGATGCCTTTTCTGCAGATGGGACAAGTGTTGTGCTCACTTAACCATGCACTGGCACAGGCTTCGTGGAACCAGTGAGAGCATGGCAGTGCCACCACTTCCACTCCTATCGTTACGTCGTCCATGCATACACTACATTCTCCTTTGCCCTCGGGTCCTAGTTCTTTCTCGCTTAGCTTCTTTTTTGGAAGTGCTGAAATGGCATCCGGAGATGCTGGACCTGGTGCGTTCGAAGCTGGGTGTTGCTCCATCAATGTGGAAATGATTTGGTCCAAGGCCTCTTGTGTGTAGACAGCATCTCCTGAGCGTGCGTTTGCTGGGTTAGTCATAGCAGCAAAGAGAGCTTGAAGTCCAGGAGGCAAGCCTTGAGCATGAGGACCATCTCGTTGACCTGGCGGACCCATTGGTGCGAACAGAGACCCGATGATTCTGGCAAGTTGGTCAGGTGGTGCTCTAATACTAACAACATGCAGGGAGCGGCCATGAAGGGGATGGGAGGGGGAATCGTACGTAGCTAGATCAGGGACTGGTGGTCCGCCTCCTGGTTGCTGGTTCCCATGGAAATCAGCCTCTCTTGGCTGTTGTGGACCAGGGCCACCGAATGTGAAGCGTCCTCCGACAACGGTAGGTCCATTTCCTTCTCCACCTACTCGAAATGTTTGACCACCGAAACCATTTCCTTGGGTGAAGAGAGTATTGTTACCAGATCTTCCAGCCTGTCCAGGTCGCAATTGAGGTCCCATGAGATTGCCAATCATGTCATGGAAGTCATGAATGATATGGTCTGGATCTTCTCTGTGAACGGCTCTTCTAGGACGATTTTCAAAGGGAGAACGAGGATTTGAAGTTCTGACTGTTCTGGAGAATAGCACAGAGCCACCAGGTCCATGTGTGATGTGTTCCTCGATATCAGCCTCCTCTGGATCGGAGTCAACGTCGAATCCGTGGTTCCCCCATCTGCCAGGACGACGGGGATCAGGAGGAGGTGGTGGAGTGAACTCGCGTTCGGCGCGAGGATCACTTTCTGGGGTTATCTGTAAGTGTGTTAGATTTGCAGTACCATTATGGTTTCCATTCGAAGGAATACATACAATCTCTGTAATTTCCGACTCGCATCGTGGACATATCAGCCCAGCCTGATCCTGATACCACTCATGTTCGCACTGGTGACAGAACACCACCTCTCGTGGACCAGATGCATCTAGACGCGGTCCCTGGCCGGCAAAGCCTCTTGGATGGTCAGCCATTGCCTCTCTGATGCCCTGGTAGGCGGCTAGGGCAGTCAGTCCCAGAGTTAACGCCAGGCCTGTCCGCTGCAACGCTCTGAACGCCAGAATGAAGTTTGGATTGAAATGGCAGGATGGATCGGCGTCCTAGATGTATGTATGGGTTGGCGTCGTTTGCTGGCAAACGGTCGGAAGACAGGGCAGATTCGAAGTGTCGTGGCGCAAGCTCTCGTGCTGCCTCGTAGTTAGTTGACCTTGAGCTTGATAATCGAAAATCAAGAGGGGTCGTCGATAATCAACATATTCTGTTATCGACGGCGAAGGGGGAATGAACGTGGAGTAGTATGTTGATGTTTAGGATTGTAGTTCAGAGGCAAGTCTGGAGGAGGAAAAGATACAGTTTATTGGAGAGGTAGCTGAGATCCTGTGGCTCGCTCGAAGGAGGTCAAGTCAAGTCAGGCTCTCGCCAGCGGTGGTGGCAGTTGGGTGACGCAAAGTCCCAAACCCCTGTCAATCTAATCAGTAGCACTAGAGCACAGCAGAGCAAACGCGCAGCCCAGGTGACTGGACTGACAAGTGCAAGGCAGGGGCACACAAATCTGGTTGGAGGAGTACCTTGGGTGTACTGGTAGGTAGGTAGGTCCGAAAGAGGGAATTATTGTTTGTTTTATCATTGGAGTTGTGTTTACTTATGTGTCTTTTTGTCAAACATGATCTAAATGTGCTTTCTTAGAGATTCTCTTCGCTTCTCACACCAAAATACTCTCCCGAGGTGTTCCATGGTTCACTTCGGGAGTGCCTGATGGTTACCCGTCCTGGTGGGTCCTGGTGCCCCAAATCTTGAACAGAGACATGACAGAGTGAAGAACAGCGCTCCCAGTTCGAGTATGCATACCTATCCATTAATCCACCTCTACTACAATACAACTGGTATATTAAACAAGCCCCTTCATGCACCCTTCCATTCATACAAATTCCATACCATTCCCAACTACAATACCCCGCCATTACCTCGTCCTCCGTCCCATACCCTTGAATATCATTCCTCCAACCACGCCCGCCGCAATAGCAACACCACTGAGAATAGCCACGCCCATCAAACCCTCCTTCGCAACCTTGTCATCAATCAAGCCCCTCAAGCTGCTCGCCTGCAGGTTTGCCGGCTCCTTGTCAAGCAGCAAATCGTTGTACCGCCGCGCCTCTGCGTAGTTTCCCAGCTTGTAGTTTCCCAGTGCCAGATAATACAGGCATTCTCTCCTTCGTTCTGGTGAGGTGCGGAAGATATCTGAGAGGAGCCGGACGCCTTCTTGTTGATCTTGTCGGGTGTTCGATTTGATCAGTCCCTGGAACAGAATCAGCACCAGTTTGTTTAAATAAATCCCTCAAAGCCTTTGCGCCTGCAACATACCCATGCGAAGTTGAACTTCGTTTGTACTCCAACATGTTCTCCTTCTTTCTCGTATTGTGATCGTAGGACTTGTAGCTCCGCAGGTTTCAGTGGGCTGTTCCAACCATGTCAGTACCCATATTCGAATAGAATGTGCATGCGCATTATCGCAACGCAGAAGCTTGGATCGGAAGTATAGCACTGTAGCAGGACTGACCTTTCTGCATCAGCAGCATCTAAAGGCACCCGTTTCGTCAGTATGGCTGTTTCCAGTTGAAAAGTATACAGGAAGATAGCAAAACGAGTGTGAAGCGGCGTCTCCAAAATCTTGTTGCGGCGATCCATACTTACATGGAAGAGAAGAACCCATGTTTTCTTTCAATTCAGAAACGTCTCAACTGTATCTATTAAAAGTTTCGTTGTGATTTTCTTCGTAGGTGGAGGAGGGAGGGAAGCTGCGATGTGATATGATGTTGACTTTTGAAGGTCTGGTACTTGGTTCATCCAGCTGAGTGGCGTTGAGAGAAAGTGCAGGCAGGTGTGGCTTGTGATTCCGACGTGACGTCGCTCTGTTGCCCAGTCAGCAGTGGCCGATCGCCAAGACTTTTGTTTTGATTCATCCACCCATCACGAACATTTGCGACAGGAACAATATTTTTGAATACACTCAACTTGCTTCACTGCCTAAACAAATCACATCACTCGAACTACACACAAACCGTCAAAATGCTTCTCGACGAAGATCCCACCACTGTACGTATTGCGAATTACACATTCCGGCGCATAACTAATCAAAAATCCAGCTCATCCGCCACACAGTCGAGAATTTCAACATCCAGCCCGACAAACATGCCGTTGCACGAGTAAACGAATCCCTTTCCACCCTACAACAAGCACGAGATCTGCGAGTGCGAGAAGCAGAAAGCGCATTGAAGAGTACGTCTATATATCCCTATTCATCTTTCTTTGACCCAAAAATCCAAATCCAAATCCAAATACTGAGCTAACCGGTAAACAAAAACAGAACTCTCCCGAACCCTCACAACCCTCAACAATCACCACCAAGAAACCCTCTCCTCGCACTCCTCCGTCGTGCACGCCTCAGAGATCGCAACGCTCGACACGCAGAAATTCCGGATCGCGAAATCGGCTAGTGATGTTGAGATAGAGTCGGAGCGGCTGTCGTCGCAACTCGCAGACCTCCAGGCACGGCTGCAGGAATTGGAACTTCAGGGCGTGGATGGCGGGGATAATGTTAGGAGGGGACTGATTGATGATGAGATGAGTTTAAAGTTGAAGGTGTATAGAGGGTTGGGTATTGATATTGAGAGAGATGAGGATGGGGAGTACTCGAAGGCTATCATTCGGAATGCGAGGAAGGGAGATGTGAATATTGTGAACATCGACAGCAAGTTCTCGAGGTTCTTTTATGCGAATTATTTCTGGCAGCAGCTGTAGGAAGGAAGGAAGGGAGAGGTTGGAATTTTGGGACTTGGAAGGGTTTGGGATTCATGGTTGGCGTTGGTAGGGGCTGGATGTATGGGGGTGTTCTTCTCGCTGGATACCATGATTGAGTTTGGAATTTGCAAATGGCGTTGAATGAGGGAATTTGTACAGAATGAATGAATAACAAAATCAATTCCGATGAATCAGTTTATCCAGTGACTCCACCTCTTCCACAAAATTCCATCCAAGCGCCACATCCCAACATTATCATATCTCATGAATCATTAATCATATATCATACATCATCTCTGCTTCATGCTCAAAACAGACGACCCCTTCGAGCTCGTCGAACTCCCCGAAAGTCCCGTATTCACAGACGGCGTCCTCTTCGACCCCGTCTTAGGCGTAACCGGCACCTGAGGGAAATATCCCTCTATCCAAATCGCCGAAGTGGGCGGGGTCCTCGCTCTCGAAGTATTCATCAGAGCCTCCGGGCTATAACTCCTATAACTCCTCGAACTAGCCGGTAGACTCCCCGAAGTCAGAGACCTATGATGTCTCCTGACGTGGTCGGCAGGTAATTCAAGTCTTGAATTGATCTTCGTCCATAGCCCATCGTCATCCGATGGGTTGTCAACTCTCCATCCACCAACTCCCTCGTAGTCTCTCGTCGGCCCAATGCCTTGGCTCAATCCCATGCCGTTTTCTCCCGAGATGGGCGTAATAGAACCCGTGGCGGAGAGATTGCTACTCGTACTGCCTCGTCGTTTCCTTCGTCGGCCGTTGGATGAGTTGCTGAATGATTTCGTGCGGGGGAGTGGTGGACTTGGCGGAGATGATGTCCGTTCACCCAGGATCCAGTATGGTATTACTGCCAGCGCGAGTTCGATGTATACAATCAGGACGCGGAAGAACAGGATCGAGAACGCGAATACGGTAGTTAGACAGGCGAAGATTGCGAATGGGATGGTGAAGATGAAGAGGAATGGGACGATGATGCCATAGACTGGATTTAGAAACGCCATTTTCCTTGGGCAGGCGGTAATGATTGACTTGAGGGTTTAGTGACGAGTAAGTTACTTGTTATACTAATATTGCGGAAAATTCTCCATTGTTTTGTTGAAATACTTTAAGGAATGTGAAGAGGGGAGAGAGGAAGAGCTTCGAGCTTTGAAATCGGGCGCTGCAAGTGCTGTTGTGTGGCATGTGATAGGGACGGGAAGTGTGGGGAAGCTTGAGAAAGCCTGGATCCATCTGGGACAGGGGTCGTCTTTAGCGTGCTTGTCAACTAAACTCTCTTCAGACTCCACACTTTGGAAACAACCTTCAATCAATCTCCAAGTCAACAAACTCGTCCTCGCCTGGCCTGCTGAACGGACAATTGGACATCCACAGCAACCATTTATGAAACTTCTTTTAAGTCTCCGGCATTATTTTCTGAGCAAATATGACATCTGGATCCTCTGAAGAACCATTCCCATGGCATCTCGGTGTCTATGACGCCCATTGTCACCCGACAGACATTCTGGGTTTGGTACCTTCGATTCCGAAAATGAAGGCTCGAGTTGTGACTGTTATGGCCACCAGAGGAGATGACCAAGAGCTTGTTTCTCAAGTAGCAGATACTTACGGCCTGGAATCTCAACCAGATATGAGCAAAGAGAAAGGGCAGCAGTGTCTAATACCCTGTTTTGGATGGCATCCGTGGTTTTCGTATCAGATGTACGATGACACAAAAGAAGATGTTATGGATGCAGATTCGGACAGCTTCAAAATGAGACACTACCAATCAGTATTATCACCGAAACCAGAAGATACGTCGTTTCTGGAGTCCCTACCGCAACCACGAGCGCTCAAGCAGTATCTCCAGCAAACTAGAGCTTACTTAGAGAAGTATCCATTTGCACTTGTTGGGGAAGTCGGGCTTGACAAAGGCTTTCGTCTCCCTGGCCCATGGACAGAAGAACTGGAAAAATCAAGAGACCAAACCTTGACTCCTGGGACCAGAGAAGGCCGACCTCTCAGTCCCCATCGAGTCACTATGGATCACCAAAAAGCCATACTTACAGCCCAGCTCAAGCTCGCATGGGAGATGAAGCGCGCGGTATCCGTCCATGGAGTTCAAGCCCACGGCATACTTTTTGACACATTGCAAGATTCATGGAAAGGTTACGGGAGAGAGCCTCTGAGTAAAAAGCAGAGGAAGAATATCGAGAAAATCCCACTTCATGTCGAAGACGCTGAGATTTCGGAAGCAGAACCAGCACTACGCATATGTCTGCACTCGTACTCCGGCTCCCCGGATCAATTGAAGCAATACTTTCAACGATCATCGCCCGCTGACATATACTTCTCGTTCTCTTCCGCTATCAATATGTCGGATGTGCACAGTGCGAAGGCAGCCGAGGTTATCAAAACAGTGCCAGATGATCGGCTCCTGGTTGAGAGTGATCTGCACATGGCTGGAGACGAAATGGATGCCAGATTGGAAGAAATTTGTCGGCATGTCTGTCAGCTCAAGGGGTGGGGCTTGGCCGAAGGTGTGAAGAAACTGGGAGATAACTGGCATCGGTTTGTGTTTCCGTGATGGGATATCTCCATAATATTGGTGCCAGTATACCAGGACTACTGGCTACAATTCTGCGGTGCAAGTTCTCCGATTGGAGACAAAGAAACGGCAAGAGCTCAAGCGTACGAGAAGTGTTGAAGGCCAGGGTCCAAGACTGGAAGATAAATCCACATATGTCAAGTGAAAGCTCAGTAATGATTGAGTGTGCGTCCAACAAGCGCAGCAGCCAACTGCAGATCTAACCTATTTCCATGAAAGCTACAAATGAGGCTGGGATGGGCACTCCCCAACATAAGATACCATAGGCTGTCACTCGAAAGTGTTCCTATGGTCATATTTGCTTCTTGTCAGCCCTTGAGCGTTCCTACTATCTGATCTTTGCCTTGCCTTTTGAACAATATCCGTGCTTGATTGCTTTTGACTATCGTTCTTCTTGTAATGTTGTTGTTTTATTTCATATGTCCTTAGTATAGTTATTAACACGAGGACATTTAGAGAGCTGACATGCCCAATGAGGCAAGTAAGGTGCACTGTCCTTCATAGGACGCGATGTCCTTCGTATGGCAGCATATATATACAGCATAGAAGATCCTTGAGATTTGACAAAGAGCAGTTGTCAAAGTACCCATGATCCCATGGATTGAACAATCACTCTGATCTTTAAGCAAGAAGTACTGCTCAATCCCTATAATGCTGTGAGCATGAATCTGCTCCAATACACCTGGCTCGGAAGTGGCACAACAGCACCGCCTCCCGCTCTTCCTCCACACATGAAACAAGCTTTCTCAACAACATCCCGCTTGTTCTTCGACCTTCAACTCATCTTCATCCTTCGGGGTTTTCCACCCTTGCCATCGACTCGATCCCCATATCAAGCTAGCTACTACCACTGAAAGGTGACTATCCGAGTTAAATCAACATCGCAGAGCTGGATTTACACTAGCCCTGAAGCTTCAGTCGCAGGCATCACTTGGAGGCCATTCAAAGTTGTACGTTGCTCTCTTGATATCCATCAGTGCTGGAGATATACCATCTAGCAAAGGCACCTCTTCCGCTTGCTTCATACTGGACTTCAGCAGGTCTAAGTCAAGGGCACAGCACGTGCTTACCAGCTCTTATTCACCGTCTCTCCAGCTGCAGAGCGGTACTCTCAGTTCTGTTACAAAGATAAAACTAGGCTTTGGATACCAACCTCAGATACTTTGACAAGAACAGCCACCGAGTAAGTCTCAATGTTCATATCATTCTACATTGGAGGTATAGGAAAGCTTGCTTGCACAGTGCCTTTGCTAGATTTTGCAAAAACCCCTCAGTCATCTCTTCTACAGTCATTTCAGGACGCAGGAGTTCAGTTTCGAGAATGCTGACATTTCCGAGTTCTTAGGGGGAAAGGCTCCAGCGCTGCATTCATTTACGTTTGCTACATCCCCGTTCACCGTCAAAGCCTCAGCCTGCTGTCATTGAGAACATATTGCTGCACAGTACGACTCCAACAAACAGAGACGCATTTTGTTGATCTTATGTGCACAAAAGACAAACACCTACGTATTGATGCAACTGGATTCACTGACACCGCCACAGGAACCAACTATTGCCAGTAAGGCCTACTTCCACGAATTCATTGCTGGCTGCTCCCACATTGTTGTTATTGGCAGGTGAATTTTCCTTATGAATAGATATAAGAACTATCCTTCCCCTTCCTAATACTGCTTGACTGGAGTTTCAACATGTACTCCAATTGCTGTCATTGTTTTCAAGCACTCTCTGATTCACCTCTTGTTACCCAAAATGCACCCTTGCAATGCTAACCTAATCACTCGAATATTAGGCTCTCTAGCTTCAGTTGCTAGCGCAACCTCACGGCGAGGCTAGTGCGCCATTCGAATACTATTCTCTCCTCGAGTCTTCGTCCGTCGACACAACAACTTCTATTCTCATCTTTCTTCCTCTTCGACCGATAGCACCTTGCTGAGCAACATCATACCCACCCCCATCCTCGACCAATCGCACCTCCTCCGCTTCCCACGAACTTCAAAACACCTAGAAGTCAACAAGAGAACGAACGCCAACATGTCGGACATAGGCGACCCCAGACTCGGCAACTCCCCTGCCCGTGCACTCGAGAAGGACATCAGCAACTCGCCGACAAAAGGCAAAGACAATGAGTTACCTATGACCAATAGTACCTCGGAGGATTCCCAGAACAAAATGGCGATGGAGCCAAAGACAACTGCCAACGACGAGCCAAGCTCCAGCAAGATCAACAGCACGACTGTCTCGCGCAGCTCAACCAGCTTATCGAAGCCCTACAGCAGAAGCTCTTCGCCAGTCGAAAATAATTACGAGACATTCCGCTCCCCAATCAATGACTCGCGTGGATACTATGCTAATGGTAAGTCTGACGTTATTTTCTCGCTCCTGTTCAACCCATCACAGCACTTTGGGGAATAAATAAAGGGGATCTACTATTTAATGGAGAAGTGACATGTTGCTGGGGCTTGCGGTTATCGCACACAACTATTTGGTGGTTGTTTCCTTCTGTATGAGCCATTATTCATCCTCTACTTTTGTCACAATTTACCCCCCTGTTGCCAAAGCGCACTTGCAGTCACCATGTATTGCGTTGCATCCTACTTCAACAGTGTCTTGCGTTTGACAACAGTCATTTAAGTCACATAAAACTTGAAGCAAAAGCTAACTTTTTGGATAGCGCTCCGTCGCCGCGAGCTTGGCAGTGCTTCTCCACCCCGAGACCGTCGAGTAGCTCCTCGTCCCACCCCCTCTCCTCTATACGTCCCAAGAAGCTTCCCATCCACTGCTTCTGTTGGTACCCGCCGTACAAATCCTGCAATCTGCAATAGTCGAGAGCAGGATGATATGGACATTGACGAGCAGTCTCCTCGACGAGTTTCCTCCTCCCGATTCCCAGCATACGAGAGCTCCCTCTCGGGATCCAACTCATCTGAACCAGCTGCACCTAGCAGTCGAGCTATCCAACACAAGAGTGTTGGTGATAGAAACCAGCGTCCACAATCGGATTCGTATGTTGGTGTTGATGACGATATGGACGAGTATGTGGATGAGGATGACGAGGATGCGTATGGCGCCCGCGAAGAGTACCGCTCCCAATCTCGAAATATGCAACCCAGTCGCTACCGAGAGTCCCAAGACCTTCGAACCGATCGGGGTGAGGAAGACGCCGAGGATCAACAAGTTGTTTTATACTCCAAGAATGATAGGAACGGTCAAGCTCCTCGATTCCGAGCCCGCGTTCCAGCTGAGGATGGTGATGAGGAGGACTTTCGTGGTAGCCGAATGCGTCAAGCTTCCACTTCCATTCTCCGTCGTACAGGACGTGAATTTGAGGAAGGCTTTGGGCAGCGGAGAGAGAGTCAAAACGATTTCTTCCGTCCTGCAGGAGAATCTCTTGTAGATGATGATGATGAACCATGTAAGTGGTCTCGCTTATATTATCTCGAGCTCGCTAACATCTCTATAGCACTGTTTATCAGCCAAGAGGCTCCTCGACGAAATGCTCTTACGAAGCAAGTAGGTACCGGCAGTGGAGATCGTGGAGGTCCCCGTGGGCAACTCTTCTCTCATGATACCTTGGTCAGCCCCATTGCCAGCCCAACTTCAGCTTATGTAAGCAAGAAGCGCAAGTCCATGGATCCAAGTGGTCCTCGATTCAATCAACCAGGTGCCTCTCTCGGCCCTTCTCGCTACTCCGGAGACCCATCTGTCGGCTGGGGCTTGAATCAAGACCCTCCCTCAGTTCCTCAAACTAGCGTTAGTGATGCTGCCCTGTTCAAGCGCGGTCTTACTCGAGGAGCAAAGGAAAAGGTCTGCAAGCGTGGCTATGGAGCTAACGACCCCGAGAACGTCAATATCGTCAACATGAAGGAGGACGGCATGTCTTTTGGCGAGATTGTTGAAAAGCTCAACCTAGTTCGAGTTGAGAATGGTCGCGCACCATCTCTCAGCGTCTGTGGTGTCACCAGCAGATACAACCGTACTGCCCCACTTCTGTTCGCTGCTGAAGGCAGACAGTTCATTCCACTCTCAAAGAGAGGCAAAGGAGATGTTCTTGCTGATGGTGCCATTACTGAGAAGCCTACCTGGAGTGATGATCTTGACCTGGTCCTCGCCCAATGTGTCAAGGATATCGACAAGGAGAAATGGGGTAGAGTCGCCAAGGAATTCAATCGCCGCACTGGTAAGAATATTGGTGCTGGGGCTGCTGCTCTTCGTCACACTCTCTTGTAAGAAGAGCATCTCTGATATGGACTATAACTCTTCGATTATTTCAATCTTCAACGCTCTCCATGACTTTATGTCAACTGTACCAATTCGATTTCGTTACCGCCTGGATTTGGATTTGGATTGCGTTACCTTCTAGAAAACTTTACCGCGGCCTGTCGCCCAAAAACAGCAATCCCTTTTCACCATAGAGGTCCTATCAATGCCTTCAGAGCTACTGTCAGGTTCCTCACTTCAGCACCTCACAACCTCCACGTACCTTTGATTTTGACATCGCTGTCGGCGAGTCTTCGGCGCGCAGGCCCACACCAGACGGTACCAAACACACGACAGCAACCCGCTCATCAGCATTGCCAGTGAATCAAAAACGGACATCAGACTGACTAGAGGTGTCTATCTCAAAGATTCCGGGTTGAGGGCTGGGTTTATTCAGCCCACATAATTTCCTGTCAACAAAAATTTCGCATGAAGATCAGCAAGTTGGGGACTCTACATTGTTGAATGTAGACTTAGAGAGCAGAGCATCTTTTGCAGAAGGTATAGATGACTGGCTATCAGAGGGGCGGGAATGTTTCTTGCTCTGATCTTCATTATCATTGTTCCTTTTTCTGGAGAGATTCTCAGAGATGGCGTTGGCTTCGGCCTTGTTTTCATTTTTGCGAGAATTAATAAAGCGCGATTTTCTAACCTTCTACCGTGTGCCATGGCATTGATGTGACAGATAGAAAAATATGCTAACACCTGCAACCTGATGTTCTTCAAGTTTTAAGAAGTATCGCATCATTATTCAACACGACATAAACTGAAAACTTGACATCAAGACCGAATCAAAACAATTTCTCAGGGGGCCTCGCTTAAGCCCCTTCCCCTGAATCCCTGCTTGGCGAGCTGCGCTGCCTAAAATCCCTGTCTAATCGTCATCAGATCGCGTCGGCGCGTGGAAAATGCACCACTACTCTACGCGTCGGCATCACGAAGTCATCTCTGCTTCAATTATCAACAACTCCCTTCTCACAATCATCCACTGCCCAGCATACATTTCCCCTTGGATCTGTATTTCAAGGGATTTCATCACGGAACCAGAATAGTCACTCTACTTCGCTCTCCGCAGCTTCGTCCTGTTTTGCCACCTGAGCTCACTGCCACCTGTGGGATCTAGCTTAGGAACTAAAAGACCATCCTGACTTGTAAGGTGTCCTCAAACCGTGCTCGGAGCTGTTTTCCAATTTACTTTAGGGTCATTGCTAATAAAGTCTAGCTTCGGCCTTCTCTTACGCTGTGTGCTACTCAATTGAGTTCATATTGCAGCCCTCCATCGACTTTCTTCTGCGCCTGCTGCATCTACTCTCCTCACTAAGAAGTGAGAGATCGCTCTTCGAAATCCAGAAAACTACGCGCATCCGATAACTCTCACCATGGCTCGGCCATCCAAGGCCAGTATTGGCTCCTCGAGTCCAGCATCTCGCCTTTCGAGCACCCCTCCCTCGTCGCCTCCCGAGCAATCCCCCATAATCGACGTCGACTCAGAACTCGACCAAGACTTCCTAAACGATGAAGATAAAGCCATCCACGTAGAGAACGAGAAAGCGCGATTAGCAAACGAGCAACAAGAGATAAAGCAGAACAAGCGTCGGCGAAAGAAAGTACCCGTCAAGGATCGAGAGGCCAAAGCATCAGAGCTTGCAGAGCTGCTGAACAAATGCGAACAATTTACCGGGATCCTGAAGAATAATTCGAAATCTCTCGGTCAGGTTGGACGTGATTTTGATGGCAATATGTTGGGAGGACATAATATCGAGATGTCAGAGCAGCCTGGGAATATTGTTGGTGGTCAATTGAGGCCATACCAACTGGAAGGACTTACTTGGATGTATGACATTGCCTTCCAGTCCATGTCTGGTATCTTGGCCGATGAGATGGGATTGGGGAAGACTATTCAGACCATCTCTCTCGTTGCTAAGTTGCGAGAGAGTGATTACAAAGGCCCTTTCCTGATTGTTGCGCCAATGAGCACGCTTTCCAATTGGGATGAGGAGTTCGCCAAGTGGTTGCCCAGTGTTCCGGTGGTGAAATATCATGGTGCTCCGGCTCATCGACAGGACGTTTTCCAGACTAGGATCCAGGAGAATTACTCGGAGGAAGTCCTTAGTTTTGAGGTTGATGGGAAAGTTATGAAGAGAAGGGAGGGCCGCGTGACTGATGACTTCCCAGTTGTTTTGACTACACCTGAGATCATTATGAGGGATGCCAAAGATCTCATTAAAATACGTTGGGGAATCATTTTTATTGTAAGTTGTGCTACTAAAACATCTGGTTCCTGTCAGTTGCTGACCCCTGGAAGGATGAAGGACACCGTCTGAAAAACTCCGAGTCGAAGTTATTTCGCATTCTTCAACCTTTCCATTCCTACAGCCGATTCTTGATCACTGGAACTCCTTTACAGAACGATCTGAAGGAACTCTGGTCACTTCTACACTTCCTCCTCCCAACCGTCTTTACCGAGTGGGAGCTTTTCGAAGCCTATTTTGACTTCAGTGATCTCCGAGACGAGAAGACCACGGAGGGCTTCCTTCAAGAAAAGAAGACCCACGAAATGATTTCAAAGATCCAACAAATACTGCAGCCATTGTTGTTACGACGTATCAAGGCAGATGTCGAACACTTATTGCCCAAGAAGAGAGAGTATATTTTGTATGCGCCAATGACACAGGAGCAAACAGAACTTTGCGATGTGATCAGCGACGAGATCAGAGATACTAGAGAATATCTGGAAGAGAAGGTCGCTGAGAGACTGACAGCAAATGCTGCTTTCTCCACTCGCCAAATCACGAAGCCTACCAAGGTTGCAAAGGTAGAAGAGTCGGATACAGAAGAAGATGTGCCATTGGCTCAACTAGCAATTCGAAAGAAGCCCCGTGGTCGCCCACCAAAGTCAGCGCCAAAGAATGCATTTGAGCAAATGATGAAAGGAAGTTTTGCTGCGAAGACTGATGCAAAGCGCAAGCGCAATGCCAACGACAGAAATTCATCACTTGCTTCAAAATCTTCCAAGTCAAGTCGACATTCCACACCAGCATCTACTCGTGGTCGGAAAGCAAGGAATCCAAAATCATATTCTGAAGCTGCTTCGGATGAGGAAGATGCTCTCAGTGATGATGAATTTGAGGAGAAGCTGGCTCAGGAATTTGTTGAAAAGGATGAGTCGCCTGAGGATGATCTTACTCCGGAGGAAGCAGAAGCTGCGAGGATAAAGGAAGCTGCAAGTAAGTGAATTCCCTCTCCTATGATGGAACGATACACTAATGTCTTACAGAGAAAGAAATGTCTACCAAGAAGCTGGGAAATCCCCTCATGCAGCTACGACTGGCATGCAACTCACCTCATAACTTCTACAATGCTTGGCCTGATAATCGCCCGGTAGATGAAAGCCTGGTCACTGCATCCGGCAAGATGCTGTTGCTCGACCGGCTTCTCAAATCCCTCTTCGCCCGTGGCCACAAAGTTCTCATTTTCTCTCAATTCAAAATACAACTAGATCTCATCCAGGATTACGCCCAAGAACTTCGAGAGTGGGTAGTATGTCGCATTGACGGCTCCGTCTCCCAAGAAGAACGACAACGACAAATCCAAGAGTTCAACGAGAATCCCGAATTCAAACTCTTTCTACTTTCCACTCGAGCCGGCGGACAAGGTATCAACCTCGCATCAGCCGACTCCGTCATCTTATTCGATAGTGACTGGAACCCTCAACAAGATCTCCAAGCTCAAGACCGCGCGCACCGAATCGGTCAAAAGAACCCCGTCATCATCTACCGTCTCGCGACCAAGAACACAGTCGAGGAAGCCCTCCTCCTCAACGCGGACGCCAAACGCCGCCTCGAGAAGCTTGTCATCAAGAAGGCGGATTATAAATCCAAAGGGCAGAAACTCCGTGACGAGGTCATGACGAAAGAGGCGCTCAAAGTGCTGCTGAAGAAGGATGGTGAGGTTTTCACGTATAAGAGCGGTGATCAGATCCTCAGTGATGAGGATTTGGATGTTTTGACAGATAGGAGTGAGGAGGCTTATGTCAAGGCCGCGAAGGGTCTGGGTGATGCCGAGGCGTTCAAGATCGTGGAGACGAAGGTTGGTGGGTTGATGGCTGTTGCTGGGTTAGGGAAGAAAGAGGAGATGAAGTGATTGGGTTACCTGGAGAGGACCCTGGCGTTGTGGTATTGGTTGGGTGGAGGATGGATGGATGGATGGCTTGAATGGTTTGGTGTTATTGATTTAAATTGTTCAAGTAAATTTATAATACACAAAGCGAGTAGACTAAAAGTCGCATGAATGGATCAGGTCATTCAACAAGGTTCATTACTAAGATAAATTTCTATATACGGTGATACAAACGTCCTGTTCACTTCTCTAGAGGGCGCTGCATTCCCGAAGTGATCTTTGTGCATGTGTGTATAAATGTCAGCGAACCTCCCTGTGATTTGTGGCTAGATTCAAAAGAGTGTCTTAACCAAAGTCACAGATTCTTGGAAATAGTAGGGTAGTTGTGTGCAGTCATGATGCAGAAACTGTAGGTCAATAATACAGTTATTGCGGATGACAGATTAATGGGAAGGAGGCTGGGTTGAAAACCATTTTGTTGGATTTCCCCGGGGAGTATTCCCGATGATGGTGATCATGAGACTCTTTCTGGCAGTTCTTGATAATACAGATCCTGGAGACGACCATGAAAATAGTGCAAAGGTTCTGCGCCAAAACAATTTATCCGATCTATCCCACTCAACCCAATAACAGCAGCCGGTTTGCTCAAGTAAATAGCAAAGATTCACATGAGTTAAGTGAAAGTAGTGATTGTAGTTTGATGCATTTATTCGTAATTGACGAAACAGCATCTCAGAAGATGGGGGGATATCCGCTAAAAAAGCATTGTCATTAAAAAAGCCCGCCAGCCCATCATCGTCATCGTCTCGCCATCGCTCGCTTAATCAAATCTCGTGGGAAAGCAGAAGGAGACTCGTATCTACCCATTCAGACCCAGAACACATCCTGTTACCAGCCCAACCTATGCAGTAGCACTTAGACGACGACCTTCTCCGGGTGTCCTGCGGGCAGAACGTCCGCGAGCGTCTCATCTGTGCCTCTCAAATCCTCTTCGACGGTAACTGTATCCTTGATCTTGAAGAAGATCACGGGGGCGGCGCAGACGAGAGATCCGGCGAGAAGGCCCCAGTTGCTGGCGAGTTCAGACATGAATTCCATCTTGCCGCTGTCGAGAGACCACATCACTGCTGCACCAGCTGACTGGATACCCTTGTAGAAACCGACGTAGTTGGCAGATCGACGACCGGAGTTGGAGAGCGCGCCCATATACCTATGCGGCGTTAGTGTACTCGTAAATTATAGAAGGGAGGAAGCTTACCAGTAGACAGATGCTTGCCAGAGGGAGTCGTAGAAACCGTAGAAGATGTAGAGGAACATGGGTCCGACATAGCCAGTGGTGGTCCAGTCGGTTGGGATAAAGTCAGGGTTCAAGTCAGTGTTGACCGAGTCGCGAGTGTAACCCTTCTGGAACGCATATCCACCACCCCAGATAGCCATAGTCATGACAAATAGCATGCCCAAGCAAGCTTTGGCTCTGATTGTACGGCGGATCGAGGAAATATCGAGAAGATATCCCAAAACCAGAGCACCAAAGATTTGGGCCAGATAGTACAAGCAGTTATTGAGAGCCTTGGTTCTGGTGCTGAAGTGTGCGTTGTTGACTCCGTTTGCCTGGTAGGTAACGAACCAGTTGGAAGACCAAAACATGGGAAAGAGGAGGATGACGAATGGCTCGAATTTGAATGTCTCGAGAAGGCCCATTGCCTCGGATTGCCAAGTTGGATTCTTCATCAAGACAACTCTGGTACCATCGTCACGAACCACATCGTTGGCGTTGATGAGGAAGAGAGCGAGAACTGCACCGGAAAACATGAGGATGATGAAAGCAACGTATGTACCGGTGCCGACTGAAACGTTTTCCTTGGTGTTAATGTGCTGTCCTAGCGGGATCTGCGAGGCTCGTCAGCTAATATTCCCGGCCTGAAAAGCACACTGCTATCTAGATCGGAGATAAGAAAACTCACCAAGCTGCCGATAACAGCACCCATATTGAAGATGGCCCAGAACCAAGCGAAGTATCGTCCCTTTTCATTCTCATGGGGGTATGAGATCATGATGGTTCCTTGCGCAGTCCATAGGAGACCAGCGCAAATACCAAGAAGAGCACCAGCAACGATGTTGAAGGGAGCGACGTGAGCGTAAACAGAGACCAACAAGCTGACGGCGTAGATGCAATATCCAATACCTCCAAAAGCCAAAGTGAGCTTGACACCCAACTTGTTGACGATAGTTCCTCCGAAGAAGCCAAAGACAGCAAAGGTACTGTAAAGAGCAATGTTCTAGATCGAATGTGAGCAGATGCACTTCAATTTAGGGAGATCGAAGATGCTCACCATGTTGTCGGCGAGAGTGGCATCGGTTCTTCCACCACCTCCCATTCCACCGAGGGCGTTGAACATGCCAGGGCAGAGGAAGCACACGAACGAGACCATAATCAGCTGCACTCTGGGAGAGGCAAACCATGGGATATTGAATTTGCCCAACTTGCGCTGTCTATACATCCATCCGCTGGGAAGATCGAGGTCATGGTGGGTTTCCTCGAATTCCTTCTCGCTGTTGACCGTGGGGGGTGTGTCGGCGGGAGCCATGGTGACACCAGCTTCCTCGTTCTTAGATGCCATAGTGAGGTTAAGTGGTGGTGTTTTGCGGTTGTCTCGACTTTTCGAAAATGAAAATTTCAATTCGAGCGATTGAAAGTGAGGTTGAATGGCCCGGGTGGTATCTGGCAACCGTACCTATCTCGCTTGGCTAGTGAATATCGATATGGGCGGGTCGTCGACCTTTGTTTATTGACAATCGCGTAATCAGGCAGAGTTTTTCGAAGCTCGGCTTGCCTTGCAATGGTGAACACTGACACAAACACAACAATTCAAACTTTGGGACCGAAGGGAAGCTGTCAAATATTATATCCTACCCCACGTGAGGCCAGCCAGGGGCTCAGATAACGGCAGCCCACTAAACGGCCCTATTTAGCTGGTTCTCCGCATATCAGCGGTGGAGTTGAGATGCCCGGAACGAACCCTGAGCCCTGTGGCCGCCGTGAGTGGTGAGAATTTAGAGCCCAGAGCGTGGACGCACACCCCCCTACTCGAATGATAACCCCGCCAGTGGCTGGTTGCATATCGCTAGGTCAAGTACCACCAAGGATCCATGCTGATCTTTCTATGTAACGTGCCATTTCTGTACGAGGGCAACTGAACCGACTGTTTGTCTGGGAACAAGGCAAGTTGGGGTGTGTTTCTGTCAAAGTACTGGTATTCTCTGCTTTTATCGCGCGCCGAGTGGAGGAAGAGAATGTGGCTATTGCCCTTGAGCGCGTCAATAGACTTGAAGCTATACCCATGTTTGTTTCCTTATCCTCGAACTGCGATTGCTTGCCCAGTATCTCGTCTTGTCTATGTTCTGTCTCGAGTATGGATGGGATCGTTGAGGTTACAACAAACTTCTCAAGCCGTAACACCACCTCCATCCGTCCCTTGAACCCTTGCATCCCTTTTAGCAGCCACCGAGAATCAGCACCAAAAGGCGCAACGCCACTTCCTTCAACACTGTTCTGCTTGCTCGTATTGGGGAATGGATAGCGTGCCACCAAGCCTAAGGCCAATGGAAGCTCTCTTCCCGAGCTGTCCAGTGAGGCGACAGCGCCATATGCATCGAGAACACTTGACGATTACCAAAAAAGCGCCACGGCATGCACCAGAGTCGCCTTTTTCACGAAGTCAATCTCAAGCCCGCGCAGGGATATCTACACCCGGCGGCAGTCAGAGTCTCTGGATCTTGGCGGGCTTCCCATGTCCGTTTCTCCATAATTGATTAGTGGCAACTCCACTGGACCGGAAACCAGAGGACAGGCAGACAGGGTCTGTGGAGGGCAAGGACAAGGACAAGTCCACCCAGAAGACCACCTGAACCCTGAAGCTGGGCCAGCCTTTCTTCCACCTTGCATGCCATGCCAAATGTCACCTCGGTCAGCCTTCACCAGCCAGCGAGAACCCATCAAATTCGATTCAAAGTCACACGTGATACAGTGCGCGGGACGGCACGTCGAGTCAGCTCATGTTGGGTCAGGCAGGTCAAGGCAAGACTTCTGATGGTTACAGCTCGTGGCTGGGTCTCATGTCGTGGTCTGGGTCTGTTTGTGGTTGTGGTTGAGGTTGTGGTTACATGACGCTGTGTCTGCTCAATTCGGACGACAAAATCGCTTCCTGCACCTGTCCCACCTCGTTCGACTGCTGGAAAATCTTGGTCGCGTTTAGAGCTTAATGGAACCACAAAGCCGGGTCTTATCTCTCATCTCCAGGACGAGGCAGCTACAGCACTGTAGGTGGGGGTTTGAATTGCCTCGAAAGGCTCAAGGTATTGACTGAGGGGTTGTGTCACTACGTAGTACCTGTGGCTTTTTCAGCCTCCATGTGCAGGTTACTTCTCAACTTCTCGGCCCACTTTCTCCATGATGGCTTAACATTCTCTCCTTCGGATTCTCGGCTTCAACGCTAGACTATCGGATGCAACTTGTACGACTCGATAGGACGACAGAGTGGACTTTTGCATGTGCAATTCTCGACACAGAGTTTCAATTTTACGATCTTGCAAGTTTTTGAAGATTTGATCTTAGTGTCCATTTACTAAATAACGGATTTTTGGGCTTAGCAACACTGCTAGTACGAGCAGTCACTGCATTTCTCCGGGATCATTTCCAGAGCCCGTCCAGTTGTCGGGAACTGTTGCGGCTCTGAGTCTACTCCATTACTCCACTACCCCATCTTCATCTTATCTCTAATCAGTCTAGAAGCGATCTATTTATTGGTCACTAATTTTACACAACTAGAAACATGCAAGGTCAGCTTTCTCAAGCAAACACGGTTGTTAGGTTCTTGTCGGCTTTTCCGACTTTCTCGAGGCGGGATGTAGCTGTTGAAATGTCGTCTGCAAAAATGTACGTCCAAGATCCTGTTGGATTTCTTTCGTGGCATCATCTAGTAAAACAGCTGTTCTCGTCGAGATGTAACATTTAGGTATGTGACTCCTCCAGACATTCCACCAGCTGAACCTTTCCACTTGCTTAGCCGGAATGTACCAACAATCGCCAGCAGCTTACGCGCTCTGGTCTCAAATTCGAAAACTGATACATACTTGCTGACGATTACAACAGGATTTTGGAGAAAGTATACTGTTTCTCTTTGAATAACTGCAATGCCCGGTGTCACTATCATATTCGGCACTTTCTCAATCCGGCATTCCTTGATGTCAAAGATCTTCTGATCAATCATGCCGGCAATCGGGTAATACGGTACAACAATTTACAAAGTCTCAATCCACGTCTGAAATATGACAAGCGCATCGCCGTTTATGGGCGAGTCCTTGCATTGCAGACGAAAGGAACATCGAGTACTGCACTGAGTCAGACCAGACCCGAAGAGGCATTCCTGACAGTATATTACAACAGGCTTCCTATACATCATCGATTCCTGACAAGTTCAAATGTGAAATTTCAGCAATCTGGAATTTGGAAAGCTTCAAATGTCCTGTCATCAATATGCTGGACCAGGAGTCTGTATTACCTGAAGTCAGACTGGCACATGTCAACACAAGAAACGACAACTCTCGTTCCACGCAGGAAGACATCTCCGGGATTTGTTCCGTACGCACCTCGCGCAAGAAATACAATAACAACCGCGGTTCGCATATTCAAAAATCTTCACATGCAGCAATACGCCCACAATTTGGCAATCCTAACTCGGCTGCCCTCCAACATCCAAACACCCCACCTCGCACAACCAGCACCCACCCGAATATTTCTTACAAAACTCGTTTACACTTCCTCTCCAACTCCGTCAAGAAGATTTCATGGCCTCTTTCTCGCCCTTGCAGATGGGACGGCTGGCCTGCGCACACTCACCGTTTCTTACCCGTCGGACACGTGCAGCTGGTCACAACTGCGGAGTCTTGTACAAGTATCGGTTAAGCAGCTTGCCTCCACGCTTAAACGCATGCTGTACTCGTGTGTCGTGGAGATTTGAATGCGGGATACTGCGTTGGCATGTCGGTTCCCGAGACAGTGCACAGTATTTGATCGGATGAGATTTTCAGAGCAATGCCAAGAATGTTGAAAAAAGGGAAGAAATCTTTCATTTTAGCTATTGCCGGTATAGAAATTCGGAGTGCTAGTGGCACTCTGTTTTTACCTAGGTAGAGGATCAACCTTCGAAATGAGTTTAGCAAAGTTGCAAAGCTGTTGTCGATATTTACTCAATTTTGGCCTTTCTTTTAGCGAGCACAACAAGTTATGGAATGCTTATCATCAGATTTCATCGTTTCAAAAGCTATTACATGGACTGACTGGGATACAATTCCGTTATTAATTCTCTCACGTCTGAAAATCAAATCTGAGGGTATATCACCGCAAATTTCCTCGCCCCGACATTAACCCCATTTCCACAGATATCTCTCTCTTCTTTGCTTAAACTCCTCCAAGTTCTGTCATTCAGAGTTCCATCGGCCTTGTCTTTCACATCCTGCGCCCATCACGCACCACTTCCCGAGACCAAGCCCTGCAAATTCTGAACTCCAAGTGTCCGGCCCTCTATATCTACATTAGCATTTCTTACACTAGACTTCCTTACGGATCACTCACTCAAGAACCACACAATCAAACTGGGTAAGCGGTTCCCACCAAACCGCCCCGTGGCTCGGCTTCGACCGAGTGCAACAGCCATCATCGCTATTTGGAAGTCAGCCGTCAGCAAACGCCATTGCAGAAGGCGATTTTGAAATGGGAGAGACTTACGAGCCCCGTCATATTTATACAAAACAGGTTCTCTTCCGTTAATGACCAGATCTAGATTCTTCGCCAACGCTGCAGCTTGTTTTTGCATGTATCTATAGATCTTTGAGTCAGCACACGACCTCTCCTGGAGTCCTGGGGAAATGAATTGGAGAATAATTCTCGCGGTACTGTCCATATGAAAAGGAAGTCTTCTGGATCATACTGTAGATCCCCGAAATATCCCGAAAAGTGGATATGATATACTCACACAAACTGCGACGGCTGGATATCAACCACATCACCAGCAGCCCAAACATCCTCCACACCCTTAACCCTCAAGTAATCATCAACACACACATCGCCATTCGCATTCAGCAAGCTCTTCGGCACGAATTCCGTGTTTGGCAATACACCTACAGTCGGTAGGTAGAGACTGACGGTCATTTTCGCGCCGGAGGAGAGCGTGAGTTCTGTTTTATTGGGGTCGGAGGGGAGAGGAAAGGCCGATGTTATGCGTGTGTCTTTTACCACTGTGATGTTCAGTTTGCGGAGTTCGTTCTCGGCGAAACTGGCTACGTTTAGAGGCGTGCCGAGGAGGACTTGGCTGGATGATGTTATCTGTTCGTTTTTGTTAGTCTGTATTTCCATATATATCCAATTCTTTTTCTTCTTCTTGTTTTACCCTCTTTTTTCTCTTTCTCTCTCAACTGGAGACTTACAAGCGTAATCTCCTTCCCCTTCCCAAACTCAAACCCCAACTCCGCCGCAGCCTCCACACCCGTTGGGCCTGCTCCCCCCAGCACAATACTCTCCGCATCCCTAACCCGTTCCTGGATCTTATGCAATCCATTCTTCGTCGCTTCGTAGCCTTGCAGAGAGGGTTTCCACGGTACGTCGCCTTGGGTACGACTCCCCGTCGTGATGACTAGGATGTCATATTGTTGCGCTATGGATCCCTCTAGGGTGGTTATTGTGACGGTTTTGCTGCTCGGGTCGAGCGAGGTTGCTGTGCCAAGGAGGAAGGTAATTGTGTCTTTGTAGGGCTTTAGACCGTCTTGGATGGGTGCGAAGAGCTGTTTGGTTTGTCAATTCTTTGCTTCTTCTCGTCAAAGACTTTTCTTGGGAGCAGGAAGTTCTTGGGGGATTTTAGTACTTTACTGTCGGGGATTTGTCCAGGTACAATAGCTATTTTTGTCTTAGTAATTGAAATTTTTCCCTCGGAGGAAGAAGGCTAACCAACCTCTCACAGAAGCCAAGTTCCAGTAGTGATGTGTTGTAGGCGATACGAGAACTATCTTATATTCTCCATTCTTATTCCGCAGTGTATTTTTCAGAAGTCTGAATGATCAAATTAGTTAGTTCATTTGGGGGAAACACAACATTCACGTTGGGTTTTGGATTTCGTACTTGTGTGTAACAGTGAGCCCGGCATAAGAAGCTCCTAGTATCACAATCGTTTTCGCCATTGCAGCCTCAATTGATAGTTTTCACACACAATAAAAATTCAAATCACAGTACTGTACTCAAAACTCGAGAGAGAAGGAAAAGAGTTCAGGAATATTCCAAGGAGGGATCCAAAGCTTTTATCCTTCACCACAAAACAAAAAGGCGCAGGCAGGTCCTAAATCAAAAAGAGTCCCGAAATGGGTTGCAAGGCGTTCTTGAAAGCTGACATAATGCTCGCAAAGCAGCCACTGACATGTAAGACTGCCGGGGGCTGCATGGCTCCCGGGCGTGGCCTGCGGGTTCTTTGGGCTTGAGGGAAGCGGTATTCGATGAGTTTATCCACGACCACGTACGTATGCCTCTTCGGAGAATGCAAATCAATCTTTGAGATGTAGTGCATATGGTATTGATAAGAAAGGACGCTAGTCGAGGCACGGACTTGGAGTGATTGGATCAGAGGAAGAAGTGTATTCCTGGCTATTTCTGAAATGTTCAGTGCAGATGTTCAATTGCTGTGGTTGTTTCGTCGGATGTCCGTAGTGAGTCCGGATATTTGGAGATGCAGCGGAAGCGAACATGAGTACACAGGGTACAATGTGCTAGTGTTTGGCAGCTTTCTTGCAGCTGGAAGTGAGAAATTGTATACTCGGACTTTTGTTGTCCTATTCTACTGTTGTATAGTTCAGGCACCGACCTCAGTAATAACCTGCGCAAACCTCTCAGGATCATGCGCAAACCTCCCCAAGAACAACCCATCAACACTATCTTTAATCTTCTCAAAAGTCCCCGGGCCAGCACTACCCCCATACAAAAACCTCACCATCCTCTCTCCACACAACCTCCTCAACTCCTTCACCACAGCAACCACGTATTCCGAACCAGCTGGTTCAGGCTGTCCAATAGCCCAGACAGGCTCATACGCAAAGATGACCTCCTCACTCGTAACGTCCAGTATAGACTCAATCTGGGGTCTACACTCCCGCACCGCCTCATCAACAGTACCTTGAGATTTCTCCCCAATACACACTAAAGGCATCAAACCATTCCTCTCCGCCGCCCTCGCCTTCCTCGCAACCTGCTCGTCCGTCTCGCCAAACAACCGCCTCCTCTCTGCATGCCCGAGCTCCACAAGCGAACACCCAATACTCTTCAACACGGCGGGCGATACTTCGCCGGTGTACGCGCCGCTGTCCTCCCAGAAGCAGTCTTGGGCGCCGAGACGGATCGTGGGTGCTTCGAGGCGGAGAGCCGTGCTGCTGGATGTGAGGGAGAGGAAGTCTGGGATGATAAATATGTCGACGTTGAGGGCGAGGGCGCGGGAACCGAGGGGTGCGCAGGCGAGTATGTATTCTGTTGTTTGGGAGAGGGAGAAGTACATTTTGAGGGAGACGCCTACGGTTCGTTGGATGGGGTGGGGGGTGGAGGAAGCCATTATTGATTTGGAGTTCTTTCTAGCTCCTCAATCAGTTTGCTGGTCTTGTTGGAGCTTGGATTGGGTGGATATACTCACTCACTCGCCTCGCTCTGAGCCAAACAGGTCAGGAAAGTATACAATTGAGGTATGCAAATCGAATAAACAAAAATACCAGGAAACCTCTCCGAATCTAGGTACTAGTAAATTCAAAATCCCACCCCACCCA
>JAFJYG010000243.1:0-62202 GCA_017366145.1 Cadophora sp. M221 | reverse complement strand
CAGTACCGGTTCATGTACCACGCCGCATGTGTGAATATATTCCAATGCGAGTATGGTGACAGAGTAATAAATGTGTGGTTAAAAATCTGTGTTCTATTGAAGAGAGCGTGAGGATAGCTAGTATATATAGAGGCCCGGAAAGCCACCGAACCAAAAGTCGTTAGTACCTCTACTAAGGTAACTTACGTAGTACTTTAAAGTACAGATCTGTTTACAAACGTAATAATTATCATTACTCCACACCCAAAATGCTACTGGACGTAATGCAACAAGTTGTGGCCGATTCTACAGACCCTGCTACTACACGCCCTAACTTAGAGCCAGTTACCCAGACCGGCTCCGGCTTTAAACCTATGGATTTACCTCCTTTTTCATCACTTATTAATCTACCCCCTAATGTCGAACCTATTAATGCTTGGGAGCTATTTCTTTTATTCTTTTCGGAGGATCAGATGCGGGTAATCTGTGATCATACGAATACACGCAAAAATAAGGAGATTCAGGATTGAAAACTAAGTGGAAAACTAGTGGTATTCCTGGAATTATTGAAGAAGCTAGTGGCTATTTAACTGGTAGGTGTGTTCAATTAGGCTAATGTGGATCTACTAACATATACAAGGAGCATATGCTTTTAGGAATATCAAATAAATCTCTGCTTATTGTAAACAAAGCGACAGTGGAATTCCATCTTGTTACACCAAAACAATTACAATATGCAGGATGGCCAAGCAAGACTCGAACCGCCGCCTACCATTCCGATTTATTGCTCGTAGTGGGGTTAATTTCGACATCAGGCTTCAAATCATCGTGCTGCACTAGGATCCGTCTTTATAAAGTGACTACTAAAGGCTTTACAAATGTAAAAAGTCCCATGATTATTGCTAATAGCACAACAGCTTGTATTAACGCAAATTATTTCTATTTAGCGACTGTGTCTACTGTATCTAGCTCAGAGATTTAGATATATTCTAGAACCTTAATTCTACGAGAAACACTTCTTGTTGCCAAAGGCAGTAAGAGAGTGTACTGCTGGAATATTGGCTTCACTAGTAACAATCAGATCATTCATTATAAATCGATTCCGCCATATGGAGAGGTATGCCTTGGATTTAATACCCTCGAACTAAGCATTGCGTTTAATTATTCTGTCGACACATATGATACCTTTTCTGAAGCAAAGCGAGCATTATATTCTTCGGTCTAGGCCCCGTGCAGATCTGCGTGCTTTAACCCACCAGAAATTCGAACTGACTCTAGCAACCATCTAATAGTCTAGTATCAACATTACAATTAAAATCATGACATTGCATATGTGTCCCGGAACTATGGATTCTTAACACATTAAGCCATAAAGTCGCACGAATCCTCGAGATTAGATTTAGTCTAAACCTAGGGCGCTTTCTAGATATCAACGTAGAGTCCGCTAATATTCTTTGCATTTTTGAGAAGGGTTTCGTAACACGACACATTCGAGGAATAGGCTTTGAGGTTATGAGCCACATGCAAGTGATTAAGGACATTCGTAAAGGCAATTCCTGCAGTCGGACGTTTTCGATCACGGATCCCTATGTAAAGCCATTTACGACATAGATTGAAAAACAAGGAGCACAAGGTGTACGCCACTAGTGTGATATCAACTAGGATTGTATTTGTATTTAGCTCGAAAGGATCAAAAGTAGTAAAGTCCTGACGTTCTATTACTCCAAAGCGGCCCTTGTCTTTACTGGAGCCAGTTTTAAATTGGGTAGGTGCGCTCTTTTCGGCCTCACAGGGTGTTTAGGGGGTTGGGCAGAGAGTCGCTGTTGGAGGTCGCCATGAAAGTATAGTAGGCGGGAAGGTATTTGTTGATTAATAGTCACGTTTTAGTCACATGCTCGCTTAACGAGTATTTGAGGGGAGCTTTTGTACAGAGCTCCCCTCTTCTTGAATACACACACATATTTACCACTGAAGGAACCCCCCCTGATTATGTGTCGATTTTACAGCTTTGCTTCAAGGCCTTGAAATCTGTGATACCAACCGAGTTTAAACGACAAAAATCTTTGTACCCCCAGGTTACTCTTTAGAGTTCGAATGAAATAGAAAAAGCCACCAAAACACTTTTCCTCGGCGGCTATTTTATATACGTAAGGTCTGCTCTCCCCCGTCTTCAATTTGTACTAAATACTTCTTATATAAACTTAGTAACCACTTAAAAGAAATGAGTGACACATTGCTAAGGATATGTACATAAACAAGACTACATACGATACAGCCGAAGCATAAGTTGGGTGTTGACATCCTTTCCTCAGAAAGTACACCGTTGGAACATACTCAGGTCGATTACTAGAACAGCAATAAAGACTCCAAAGGGACTTACATAAAAAAGAGCAGAGTCTCAGCAGGTGTATAAAAAAGGCACTAACTTCAGTAGGAATCATTATTAGGTCAGCAAGTGCACTCCTAATCCAAATTATTTATAGCTTAGTGCACCCAAACGTTTTATTTCTTATTACCTTCTAGCTAATATGCCACAATTTGACGATGATACCGGGTCTTTGACCGATATGAACTCTCATCATAATCTAGTTCACTCAGGCCCAGGCAATGTTGCAGACGACCGAGATGGAAGTGATGTTAGTAAGCAACTTTGGAGTCTTCGATATGAAGCACAGAATGCCGAATCTACGTGGAACCCAGAACTAGAGAAAAGCATTTCTGACAGACTTAAAGCAGTGAATAGTATAAAACTATTTCACGCTAGTATGATCGTTGATATCAGATTCCGATGTGTACTCTTACGACTTTTGAAAAGGCTTCACGTTCTAAAGAAAGTTAGGTATCGACTTAAATGGCGGGTCCGACGTCTGTGGAGGAGATTAAACGGAACCGTACTGAGTCAACGGAGGAGATGAACGATTCAGGAAGAAACGGCAATGCCGCAGAGACGAAGCACGCAAGACCGGCCAGTCGGCCTATCGCAGGAACTCGGGAAGTGTTGGTTTCTCCGGGCGTAATATCACTAAATAAGTAACAATTCAATCCAGGAAGGTTGAATCGATTGGTTTCATATTGTAATGTGGGCATGGGGGGTTACTTGCCGGTGGTAATATGTTATTTAAACATGTCTTGGATTGCCCGCACGATATATCCTTAATTTTAATTAAGAAACTAGGTATGCCTAACTCTGTAGTTTTAGTCTCTCTTCGAATTTGGAATTCATTAGTGTGATCACACCTAGAGAAACGGGGAACTATTAGATGAAGTAAGCATTGTGATTACTTGAACCTGCACCAGACGTTGTCAGATCTCACGACCACCAGGGGGGGTCAGATCTCACGACGGATTTGTCAGCAGTGCCGGAACACCACCAGGGGGTGCAGGATTTCGTGGGACGGCAACCGCGAACTACACCAGCTTCAAGAAGTTATTTAAACCACGAATTTTAAGACAATCTTCTGAAACTAAAACTACAAGTACTAGATGTAATAGATTGTAATTTGTCTTAATAAGAATCATAATATTCAAATGACCACACAATTAAATTAAGTCTAAAAGTACCGACTTCCAACTTTTTGATTTTCTTTAATAAAATATAATCATGATTGCGAGTCTTAATTCAATTAAAACAATAATTATTTTGTCCCTACCGACTCCTCTATTCGGTTTCGGCGCAATACCAGCCGCACAATACTCGTGTAGATACTTGCAGCTTTCCGCCAAATTCCGGCATTTCCCGTCCTGTTGGACGCTTTGTCGGGTTTGTGTTCGACTATCTCAGTGGAGGGCACGGTTCCGAACCCTATCCTAGTGGAACTAAACGCAGTCAAGTCTTGATCACCCTTGTCAGTAGTGGATTTTGTTGGACGTAACGTCTCCAGCTCAGCGATATGCAATCAAGAATCGTACGCAGACTCAATTAGGGCAAATCAAGTATATTGTCAACTGTACAAAATGAACTACGGGGGGCATCTGGCCATATGTAAGGTCTACTAGTGAGACGTGCTTGAAACAAGTGCTGAGCAGCCTCAGGCCACTAGGCACACTTCAACACTCGTGATTCGCGAATGGCGAATAGCGGATTCTCGTTGGGCCGGAAGGCGGTGAGCGAGAGACCGGAAAGCGAATTGCTGACCAGCTCTTACCAAACTACTTACGGTTAGTACTCCAAAGGGGCTGGCGCATCCATTGCGATGGCGCTTAACGGACGGCAGCGTTGAAAAGGGGCAAAATTAGGCTCCCTGACGCTGGCGCGTCCTTTACGATGGCGCTTGAGGAACGTCGGCGTTGGGGATAAGGCAAATTCGGGTCCTTGACTAGGTGTTCCAAGCGCAACGAATTAGCCAGCGTCAAGCCAAAATATTTCTACGCTGATGATCTGACCAAAAAGGTCAGAACATCGTTAGTTCTATTCTACGAAGGCTGGCTGATTAATTACAGAATCCACCCTCATATTTCGCGATCGACATCGGGTTAAATAGCCCGAGGAATTGATTTTGGCGAGAAAGACCCATTTCAAGGTATTGGTTGCTCGGTGTTTGACGACTCTCCAACAGCTGCGCTCTTCCAAATTGGTGATCTCTTTTATCGCATCGGCTCGGAAGTGCTCCCCTAGAGAGGAAGGAGGGGGGGGAGGGGTTAACTTGAGATACAAGGCATGTTCTTCATCCTATCGACTTGGCGCCAAACGCGATATAGGCGTCGAATTAACTCCGCAGGTCTCCAAATTCTAGAAACGAGGTACTTAGACCTTTTTGAATCGATATAGAGTCTGCGACGCGAATCTAGAGTCGTGGTGGAGGTTGACAATTGTTTTTTGTTTTTGAAGAAAAAAGGAGGCTCCAGAGAAAGCTCGAGAGAAAGCTCGAGAATGGTGGGGTGCATGCGTTATCGATCTCTCGGACCGAATAATTGATTATGATACACGGATCTAATAGCCCTGATACGTTAGTGTGATGGTTTTACAAAGAAAAGAAGAATTCGAGAATGAAAGACACGGCTGGTTTTATTTGGGGCGGCTCACCAGCTGACGTAAAACTGATGACATAATGCGGAAACACCCATAACGTACTTGATAAGTAAGCTGGCCGTGCATGTAAGGTGGCCACGCCCCACCAAAATCACCACTTCAAGAACTAATAACTCAACAACGAATTGAAATTATTACTATTAAACTAGGCTAATTTGAATTGAAATTAAGTGGACACGTACGGGCCGTGTGTTCGAGCGATTTACACATACTACACGTCCGCGGCGCGCGAATTCGTCGCTCTTCAACCCCACCCGTAAACTGACCCGTAGGCTCTGTATTCGCAATTACAGATCGATTTAAGCCCTCCTGAACTGTTAAAACACCCCCCGTAGCAATATACGACCTCCGTACAGCTCTCTTCTTCTTTTGGCGTTCATTTGCGGCCCGTAACTTCTTGTTTTCGTCCGCGAGAAGGACCGCAGAGTGCATAGCCATTTGGCAACCTTTGACTAATTGTTGAATTGCACGGTCCGTAGGGCTAGAAGAACCAGCCGTACGACGTTGTACGAAGTCTCCGATTGCCTTAGCTTGTAATTCTAACTCCTGTATATTATGTGGCGTCTCTGGGACCCAAGGCGCTTGTTCGGTCGCGGGAGGAGGAGGAGGGGTAGGCGTCCGTAATTGAGTATTGAGCTTCGAGAGGACACGTTCAGGGTCGTACGGGACCAATCCAGTAGCTGCGAACCCGCTACGGACCGTATTTGAAGTTATAGACTCTGTACGGGCCGTAAGGTAAGCCGAAAGGAAGTCAGGCTTGTCAATATGGCTAACCCCGGCCCGTATTAAGTCTTCAACTTGTCGTCCGTACGAACGCTTAAGGACCGCAAAACAGCTAACGTCAAGAGGCTGAAGTAAATGCGACGAATGCGGTGGCATACAAAGAGTAATAATACAGTAGTCTTTGCAAAACAAGTCGAATTCAGGCGTTACGTGGCTTCCGTGTCCGTCAAGAATCAAAAGCCGATATACACCCTTCGTACGATCCTTTGTATGCGGATGAAACACGTCCGTAAGCCAAGTTAGGCCTAATTGATCAGTCGTCCAGCCATTATCACTAACTGCAATTGTCCAGTCGGATGGTAAAGAGTCGAGATACCAAGAAGAGATATGGGTTTTGCCTTTAAGTATAATCATCGAGGGAAGCGACCAACCGCTCGAATTAATACACTCAATAGCCGTAACCCATTCGCGGTTCCTAGGTTGAATCGTAATAAGCCGTAAAGCTCGTTCAAAAGCCGTAACAACTTTTGCAATTAAGATTACGCCCATTTAAAAGCCTGTCTCATTAAAGTTGTAAATATCCTCGTCTTGAATTTCATATTTTGCGATTGTATTTTGTACGAGTTGGAACCAGTCTCAAATAACCGTAGGATCTTCGCAGAGAGCACGTTTATAGTCGTATTTTCGGTTGTATTGGGTCCATAAAGAGTCGTGGCGTTGAACGAAGTTATATGGCCACCAAACTCCAATCGTACGCGTAAAAAACGCGTCCGTACCAGTTCGTTTTTGGAGAAGTAATATAGCTATAACTCGAATTAAAGCCGTACAAACCGGTAAACCTTGTTCGTTCATAGATAAAATCCAATTAACGAGCGATAATTCCTCCGTAGCTGTGAGTTTGTGGTTTGTAGACCGATATTCTTGTCGAGAGGGGCGTCCTTGAAGACGCGTTTGAAATGTTGATTTTGGTACGTCGTACGAAGTAGCTGCGCCTCGTTGACTTGTAAAATAGCCAGATTTGTACGAATTGATCGCAAGAGCCATTCGCCCTTCCTTAGAAGCAAATTGAGCCTTAGTTCGTTGAGACATGACTGGTTGAAGAAGGTAAAAGTGGTGGTTTTGGTGGGGCGTGGCCACCTTACATGCACGGCCAGCTTACTTATCAAGTACGTTAATCAAAAACTTCGTTAACTTTGTGTTACGAACCTACCGCGTAGGAAGTATCACGTGCGTCTTGGCCCTGAGGCTCGGCAGACTGTTTGCACAGAGAAGCCAACGCAGTCACGTGATGAATCTTAGGATCTTGGGGATCCAAGGATCCATAAATCCATGGGATCTTTAGATCCTAGAGATCTCGTAGTATAAAGGGTCTGTTACGAACCTACTCGGTAGGGGGTATCACGTGCGTCCTGGCCCTGAGGCTCGGCAGCTCTGCTGCACAGAGAAGCCAGGACATGAACAAGATCACGTGATGAATCACGACGGCTCGTAGTGATCTATGGTGATTCGGATCCCAAGGGATTATAATAATCTAAAGGGGATTCGTAGTATAAAGGGTTTTATATAAGATTGGCACATTTGCCATTAGATAGAAGCTTTGTGCTTAACTTAAAATAGTATTTTTACCTATACTTAGTCACTATCTTTGATTGTACATAATACACCTACTTCTTAATTATCAAAGATTACCTCGCGCACCTTGTGTTTGCACTAAGTAAATATAGTAATCGTGATACTTTAAGCACCTTTTCATTAGAAGTATTGACTTACGTACGATATGTCTACTTCCAACCCCGCCTAGGTACTTAGCCCCAAGGGCAGTACCATTGATATGCCCTCATTCATCTACAAAAGACGAGACCTCGACGACGAGGATATGCTTGACGCCCCCGAACTGGCTATTACGGAACTCAGGGAGACACTTAGGGTCAAGCTACCCAACACGTTCTCCGGCAATCGTCGAGAACTGGAAACTTGGCTGCTACAAGTCGAGCTTTACTAGTACTTCAACGATGATAAGTTTTCAACGGCTGAGGCATACTGCCTCTGGACAGCTTCTTACCTTTGAGGGGAAGCCTTGGTATGAGTTTAGCTCTTTCTCTAAGACTACTTTGATAACAAAGATATTAGTAAAATCATGGTAATAACTAAATCTATGTTTGGGAGTTGGAATAGGTTTAAGAAGAAACTACGTTGTATGTTTGGGGACATTAACGCCGCGAAAATCACCAAAACCTACTTATATAAGCTTAAGCAAACTAAAAGCGTGGTGACCTACGCCATTAAGTTCTAGCGATATACTACTAAAATAAAATAAAACTTTTAATTACTAATTAGCCATTACCAACAAGGGCTTAAGGACAAAATACGCATGGAACTTACACGCATTGATTTACTAGCTACGAATATTATGAACTTAATTGAGCAATTGGTTAAAATTAGTAATTGGCTCCACAAGTTTCGCAAAGAGTAAAAGACTTTTAAAGGGAATAGCCACGGCCAACGACAAGGCAGGTGGCCACGATATGAGAAAGCAAAAGAAAACCAATGGGCCGACTTTAAGGAGGTTGATGCGACCTACCGCAAGGGCAAGGGGAAACCTCGCTAAGGAGAGCCATCTAAGGAAGTCATGGACAAACGTTGACGAGACAAGCTGTGCTTTGAATATGGCCTACCAAGGCACATGGCCAGCTCTCACCGACAAAGCTCTAAGCAACAAGAAAGTCTTGCCAAGGAAGGGCAATTGTCCTATGTTATGAGCCGCGGCGGCTACAACGCCCCAAAAACGATTGAGCCCCTACCTAAGCAACTTAGTATTACTTATAAACACATGACTTTGGATAAGCTAAAGGAGGCTTATATTTATACTCAACTTAAAAAAGCTTTGAGTAGTAAGAAAACCAAATAATTAGCAAAAGAACTTTGGGAACTTAACATTAAGAACCTACCGCCGGAATTCTTTGATTGGGCCGCGAAGCCCAAGAAGTTTAGCGCAATAAGCCTAGGTAGCGAAGGGGGTAACACTAAGTATATAATCGCTTAAGAAAAACTTAAGGATATTTAAATTAATAGCCTAAGTTATTAAAAACCTAAGACGAACTTTAAGGGTAAGAGGGTAGCTTGGATTCCAGAGCCTGGGCCACTTAGTTCTTAACTTGCGGGATTATTACAAGGCGAAATATGAGAAGTTACTTAGTGAAAAAAAAGCAATTTAAACGCATACCTTAATACTTAATAGTAAACTAATCTTATTATAAGAGCAACGTATGAGAAACCCAGGTACATAGTTTTAAAAGAGCCATAATAAAGAAAACGCTATGAAGTAGTTTATTAAGACTACTAGCAAATTAAATGAAAGTAAATTAAGTATAAGGGCATGCCTAATACGCATTTTTAAGTGATTTTAAGAAAATACGCATTAGTACTTAACTTATAAAACCTATTAGAAACAAAATCATAATAAAAAATTATTAGTGAATTTAAAAGAACACGCATTTAGATTAATCTTGCAAACGACTTGCGGACTTATTACAAATAATGCGACTTTAACAACTAAGAAAAGTTAAGAGCAAAGCACGTCTTCGACGTACTTTACACCGCTTTAGATCATAAGTCATAAAAGAATATTCTTACTAGTTAAGTATATTTAAAGTACTTTAAGACTAAGTAGTTAGCCACCGTGAGTAATCAACACTTAACGCTAAAGGTTAATATTAAAGGAGTAAAGCTAAGGGCTATGATGAACTTTAAAGCACAAGGGAACTTTATAGCTTTTGCTATTGTATTTTAACACTTGTTGCTAACTAAGGTTAAGAAGAACAGGTATAAGCTAATACTCGCTAATAAAGAACTTGCCGCACAAGGCTTAATTGATGTATAAATAAAGAAAGTATATATAAGAATTAGTAAATACTTTAAATATATTTAGTTTAATATAACTAAGATTAGAAAGCATAATATTATTCTTAGATTACTTTAAATAAAAAAACATAACCTTAATATCAATTGAAAAACATGAAAAGTATAATTTAAGAACTATACCACTTGCTTTTAAGACAAAATAAGAGCAAGAAGCCTTAGAGAAGTTAGCGCCACTTTTAAGGATAAGGCAAGATACCAAAGCAAGGGTTTTAAGCAAGATGTGCCAGCAGCGTACGCACAGTTTACGACACTATTTCACGAGGAAAAAGGCAAGAAGACTTTGTTAAAACATCAGAACTATGATTACTAAATTAAGTTGGTTGATAGTACTAAGCCAATTTTTCAATTATTGCGAGAGTATTTGGCAATAAACTTAATAATAATTAAGTAGTACATTAATAAAAACCTAATAAAGAGATTTATTAAGAAGTTTAAATCCTTATAAGAGAGTAACGTCTTATTTGCAAAGAAAAAGAATGAAGAACAATGAATGTGCATCGATTATTAGCAGCTAAATAACGCTACGAAGAAAGATTAATACGCATTACTACTGGCCAAAGAGCTAAGAAACAGGCTTAGCGGGGCCATCATCTTTACTTAGCTTAACCTACGAGAAGCGTACAACCTCGTAAAGATGACAAAAGGAGAAAAGGAAAAAATAGCATTTCGCATACGTTTTGGTCATTATAAGTATACAATTATGCCCTTTGAACTAATTAACGCACTTATTACATTTCAACGTTTAATTAATAATATTTTAAGGCAATATTTAGACGTAACTTGCATTTGCTACTTAAATAATATCTTAGTTTATTTTAAGATAAAGGAATAGCACGTAAAGGATGTAATCGCTATCTTTGAAAAATTGAAGGCGGTATATATGCTTCTTAAACCAAAGAAATGCCATTTTCATGTGAATAAGATTGTATTTCTTAGCTACGTGATTACTACCACCAAATTAATTATGAATCTTAAAAAGATCAAAGCAATTGTTAAATAAATTAGACTTATAAATATTAAAAAGATATAATTATTTCTTAGATTTACCAACTTTTACAAGTGATTTATTAAAAGTTATTTGAAAATCGCTAAGCCATTTACGAAGTTAACTCACAAAAACAAGGAGTTTTACTAAACGAATAAAATCAATAAGGCTTTTAAGGCTTTGAAGAACGCCTTTATGAAGAAACTAGTACTTACTGCCTTTACACTTGATAAAGAAATACAAGTGAAAACGGATTCTTCAGACTACGCTATTAGAGCCGTACTTAGCCAACCAAGCGAGGACGAAAGATAGCAACTAGTCGCATATTACTTGCGGAAATTATTACTAGCAAAACTTAATTATAATATATACAACAAGAAGTTGCTGGCAATTGTGAACGTAGTACGCGAGTGGAGAGTTTATCTTGAGGGCGCCGCCTACAAGGTACAAATCCTAATGAATTATAAAAATCTCATTTACTTTACTACTACTAAGAAACTAAATCAACGATAAGTTTAGTAATATAAAATACTTTTTACAATCAAATTTCGAATTTCTTATGTTAAAGAAACAAAAAATGCTAGGGCTAACGCCCTTAGCCAAAAATCAAAGTATCTTAAGAACAAAACACACGAATTGCACACCATACTTAAGCAAAATAGCGACTTATTGGTAGTCAACCACAGGCAGCTAATAGCAATTAGCTAGCTAGTGTTTAAGAAAATTTGAAAAGAATACGCTAACAATTTGATTATAACTAAGCAAAGAAGACAACTAGGCGAAGAATTCTTCTTCTTCCTAAGCGAAACTCTTTTATATTAAGAACAAATCTATGTCCCCACTGGGGATAAGACTAGCCTTATTAAACAACAGCATGAGGCACTTGCCTATGAACACTAGGGGATAGCCAAGACGCTGTTAAGACTCTCTTGGGAATACTACTTCCTAGGTATGAGGAAGGTAATTAAAAACGTGGTATTATTATGCGATATATGCATCCGGAATAAGGCAAGCCACTATGCTTCGTATGGGCTTATGAAATCGCTAGCGATACTACCACGCTCATGGAAGTTAATCGCATTAAACTTTGTGGTTGAACTACTACTCTCAACGAACCTAGTCATAAGAATCAAATACAACTTAATTTGTGTAATCACAAATAAGTTCACAAAGTACGCGTACATGATACTAATACTAAGAACCTAAAGCGCGCTATAAATGGCGTAAGTATTTCTTAGGATAATCTTTGCGAATCATAGAATATTAAACGAGGTTATTTTAAATAAAAACAAGCTTTTTACTTTAAAGTTTTGAAAAACTTTGATAGTACTTCTCGAGATAAAATAAAAAATATTAATAGCCTTTTACTTGCAAATAAATGCACAAATAAAACAAATTAACTAAATAATGAAAATATATTTTTATTACTACGTTAACTATAAATAAAACAACTAAGTGCAACTACTCCTACTTGCTTAATTTACATATAATAGCGCAAATCAGGAAATCATTGGAGTATTGCTGTTTTACGCGAACTACGAGTATAACCCGATGGTATACAATACACTAATTGCGGGTTAAGGGACTGCGCAAGAAGCTATGCTCTAGGGAGATAAACTGAAGTAATTGCATAAGAAATTATCTAATGATATTTTATTTATTGCACGCAAATTAGCTATTTATTATAATAAAAAGCGTAGCATGAGACTAACGCTAAAAAAAAAGGATAAGGTTTACTTACTTAAAAAGAATATTGCAATTAAATAACTAAGTCACAAACTAAATTATAAGAAATTAAGACTATTTAAAATTGCAAAAGTTAAGAGACTAGTTAATTTCCAACTAGCATTTTCAAAAATCATAAACATTTACTTAGTATTTTATATATTTCTTCTTAAATTAGCACTACTAAAAGCACCGGCTACTCTTATCATAGAAATTCAACTAGTTAACCTAAACGCTAAGTACAAAGTAAAGGCTATTTTCAACTATTAGAACTTTCGCGGTGTTGCTAAGTACTTAATTAAATAAAAAGGGTACTCATAATCAAAAAATACTTAAGAACTCAAATCTAATTTCCACTGCCTTAAGATGCATCAACACTTTTACTAGTGAAACCCAAGCCTTCCTAAAAAAAATCAAGCAAGCCAACAAAAGCCTCGGGATCAACGTTCAAGAACTTAAGAAAGGTCAACGCCTGCTCGAGGCTCGCGGCGCTAGCCTCGAGCCGGGCAAGCTCCGCCTTTTCCTCTCTCTCGCGAGCATTAAGCTTCTTCAAAGTCGACAAATCTAACTTAATCATTCGCGCTTTTTTCTCATTTAAAAGCTTTTTTATTTTGTTTAAATAAATAATCTTTATTATTGCCTTGTTCTTTTTATCTTGCAACTTCTAACGCTAACGTTTTAGCGCAGCCTAATTACTTACTAAGGGAAGCTTCTTTGTAAAATTACAATTCGTTTTGCGATAATAAACGCACTTGAAATAGCAAAACAACTTGGGGCTGGCCGCTATGCAGCGCTTTCGAGTTCTAACGTAAAAACCATAAGAAGACATCTTTTTACTAGTCTTATTAATCTTAATAGCAAGGGCAATAACTTTAAGTTTCTTTTTGTTACTATTGAGAATCATAATAAAAAAAAAACAACTATAAACTTGCAATAATGTTTTCTTTATTATACTTAAGCGTGGGGACCACGCTAAGCAAAAAAGAGAATAGTATTACGAACTTACTTAGTAGGGGGTATTATGTGTGTCCTGGCCCTAAGGCTTGGCAGCTCTACTGCACAAAGAAATCAAGACATGAACAAGATCACGTAATAAATCATAACAACTTATAATAATTCATAGTGATTTGAATCCCAAGAGATCATAATAATTCAAAGGAGATTCGTAACATAAAGAGTTTTATATAAAATTAGCACGTTTGCTATTAAATAAAAGCTTTGTGCTTAACTTAAAATAGTATCTTTACTCATACTTAGTTACTGTCTTTGATCGTACGTGATACACCTACTTCTTGATCATCAGAAATCACCTCGCGCACCTCGTGTTTGCACTAAGTAAACATAATGACCGTAACAAGGTCTTATATAAAACTAGCACGTTTGCCATTAGATAAAAGCTTTATGCTTAACTTAAAATAATATCTTTATTCATACTTAGTTACTGTTTTTAATTGTACGTAATACACTTACTTTTTGATTATTAAAGATTATCTCGCGTACCTTGTGTTTGCATTGAGTAAACATAGCGACCGTGATACTTTGAGCATTTTTTCGTTAAAAGTACTAACTTACGTATAATATATTTACCTTTAACTTCGCCTAGGTACTTAGCCCTAAGAGTAGTATTATTAACACACTTTTATTTACTTATAAAAGGCGAGACCTTAATAACGAGAATATGCCTGACGCCCTCAAACTAGCTATTACGGAACTTAAGAAGACACTTAGGGTTAAACTACTTGATATATTCTTTGGTAATTGTTGAAAACTGAAGACTTAGTTGCTGCAAGTTGAGCTCTATTAGCACTTTAACAATGACAAGTTTTCAACGGTTAAGGCATACTACCTTTGGACAGTCTCTTACCTTCAAGGGGAAGCCTTGGTTTAGGTCCAGTCCTTTCTCTAAGACTACTTCGACAACGAAAATATTGGTAGAATTATGGTAACAACTAAATTTATGTTTGAAAGTTGAAATGAGTTTAAAAAGAAACTATATTGTATATTTAAGGACATTAATGCCGCAAAAATCGCCGAAACTTACTTGTACGAGCTTAAGCAAATTGAAAGCGTGGTGGCTTACGCCATTAAGTTTTAGTGGTATGCCACTAAAATAGAATAGAACTCTTAATTACTAATTAGCTATTACTAATAGGGGCTTAAGAATAAAATACGCATGAAACTCACGCGTATTAATTTATTAGCCACGAATATTATAAACCTAATTAAGTAATTAGTTAAGATTAGTAATTGGCTTTATAAGTTTCGCAAGAAGTAGAAGATTTTTAAAGAGAATAACTACGGTTAATAACAAAGCAAGTGGCCACAACATGAGAAAGCAAAAGAAAACCAATAAATTAACTTTAAGAAGGTTAACACGATTTATTGCAAAGGCAAGGGAAAGCCTCGCTAAGAAGGACTATCTAAAAAAGTTATAAATAAACGTTGATAAGATAAGTTGTGCTTTGAATGTGGCTTACTAAGACATATGGCTAATTCTCACTAATAGAACTCTAAGCAACGAGAAAGTCTTGCTAAGGAAGGGTAATTATCTTATGTTATGAGCCGCGGCGGCTACAACGCCCTAGAAATGATTGAGCTCCTATTAAAGCAACTTAATACTACTTATAAACACATGACTTTAAACGAGCTAAAGGAAGCTCATATTTATACTTAACTTAAAGAAGCTTTGAGCGGTAAGGAGACTAAACAACTAGCAAAAGAACTTTGGGAACTTGATATTGAGGACCTACCGCTAGAATCCTTCGATTGGGGCACGGAGCCCGAGGAGTCCAGCGCAATGAGCCTGGGTAGTGAAAGGGGTGACACCGAGTATATGATCGCCTAAGAAGAACTTGAGGGTATTCAAATTAATGGCTTAGGTTATTAGGAGCCCGAGACGGACTCTGAGAGTGAGAGGGTAGCTTGGACTTTGGAGCTTGGGCTACCTAGTCCTCAACTCGCGGGACTATTACAAGGCGAAGTGTGAGAAGTCACTTAGCGAGAGAAGAGCAATTTGAACGCATACCTTAATACTTAATAGTGAACTAATCTTATTACAAGGGCAATATATAAGAAACTTGGGTACGTAGTCTTAGGGGGATCATAATGAGAAGAATACTACAAAGTAGTTTATTAAAACTACCAGCGAATTAAATAAAAGCAAATTAAGTATGAGGGCGTGCTTAATATGCATCTCTAAGTAATTCCAAGAGAATACGCACCAATACTTAACCTACAAAACCCACTAAAAATAGAATTACAATGAGAGATTATTAGTAAATCTAGGAGAATACGCATTTGAGTTAATCTCGTAAATAACTTGCGAACTTATTATGAATAATGCAATCTTAACAACCAAAAAAGGTTAAGAGCAAAGCACGTCTTCAATGTACTTTACACTGCTCCAAATCACAGGTTATGAAGGAATATCTTCACCGGTTAAGTACATTTAGAGTACTTTAAGACTAGGCAGCTGGCCGCCGTGGGCAATTAGCACTTGATATTGGAAGTTAACATTAAGGGAGTAAAATTAAAAGCTATGGTGAACTTTGAAGCATAAGGGAACTTTATAGCTTTTGCTATTGTACTCCAACACTTGCTGCTAACCAAAGTTAAGAAGAACAGGTATAAGCTGGTACTTGCTGATGAAGGACTTGCTGCGTAAGGCCTAATTAATGTTTAAATAGAGGAAGTGCATATGAGAATTAGCGAACACTTTGAATATATTTAGTTCGACGTAACTAAGATTGAGAAGCATAATATTATTCTTAGGCTGCTTTAAATAAAAAAACATAACTTTAATATTAATTAAAAAACACAAAAAGTATAATTTAAAAACTATACTACTTACTTTTAAAACAAAATAAGAGCAAAAAGTCTTAAGAAGGTTAGCGCCACTTCTAAGAATAAGGCGAGACATTAAAATAAGAGTTTTAAGCGAGATGTGCTAGCAGCGTACGCACAGTTTACAGTACTATTTCACGAGGAAAAAGGCAAAGAGGCCTTGTTAAAACATTAAAACTACGATTATTAAATTGAGTTGGTTGATAATACTAAGCCAATTTTTTAATTATTATGAGAGTATTTAGCAATAAACTTGATAATAATTAAGTAATACATTAATAAAAACTTGGCTAAGGGATTTATTAGAAAGTCTAAATTCTCATGAGAAAGTAACGTTTTATTCGTAGAGAAAAAAGACGAAGAATAATAAATATGCATTAATTATTAATAATTAAATAACACTATAAAAAAGAATTAGTACGCACTACTACTGGCTAAGAAGTTGAGGAACAAACTTAGCGAGGCCATCATTTTTACTTAGCTTGACTTACGAGGAGCATATAACCTCGTAAGAATGGCGGTAGGGGAAGAAGAAAAAACAGCATTTTGCATATGTTTCGATTATTACAAATACATAATTATGCTCTTTAAACTAATTAACGCACTTGCCACATTTTAGCGTTTAATTAATAATATTTTAAGGCAATACTTAAACGTAACTTGCATTTGCTACTTAAATAATATTTTAGTTTATTTTAAGATAGAGGAGCAGTACGTAAAGAATATAACCACTATTCTCGAAAAACTAAAAATAATATATATACTTCTTAAACCAAAGAAATACCATTTCCATGTGAATAAGATTATGTTTCTTAGTTATATAATTACTACTATCAAATTAGCTATGAATCTTAAAAAGATTAAAGCAATTATTAAATAAATTGGACTTATAAACGTTAAAAAAGTACAATTATTTCTTAGATTTATTAACTTTTATAAGCGATTTATTAAAAGTTACTTAGAAATCGCTAAGCTACTTACGAAGTTAACTTATAAAAATAAGAAGTTTTACTAAATAAATAAAGCTAATAAAGCTTTTAAGGCTTTAAAAAACGCCTTTATAAGGGAACTAGTGCTTACTGCTTTTACACTTGATAAGAAAATACAAGTGAAAACGGATTCTTTAGACTACGCTATTAAAGCCGTACTTAGCCAGCTAAGGGAGGACGAAAAATAGCAACTAGTTGCATACTACTTGCGGAAACTATCACTAGTAGAACTTAATTACAATATATACGACAAAGAATTGCTGGTAATTATGAACGCAGTACGCGAGTAGAGGGTTTATCTCGAGAGCGCTGCTTACGAGGTATAAATCCTAATAAACTATAAGAATCTTATTTACTTTACTACCACTAAAGAATTAAATTAATAATAAGTTTGATGGTATAAAACACTTTTTATAATTAAACTTTAAATTTCTTATGTTAAGGGAATAGAAAATACTAAGGCCGATGCCTTTAGCCGAAAGCTAAAATATCTTAAAAATAAGACGCACGAATTACACACCGTACTTAAGCAAAATAGCGACTTATTAGTGGTCAACTATAAGTAGCTAGCGGCAATTAGCTAGCCAGTGTTTAAGAAAATCTGGAAAAAATACGCTAATAATCTAATTGTAGTTAAACAAAAGAGATAGCTAGGCAAAGAATTCTTTTTCTTCTTAGGCGAAACTTTTTTATATTAAGAACGAATTTATATTTTTATTAAAGATAAGACTAGTTTCGTTAAATAATAACATGAAGTACTTGCTTATAAATACTAAGGGATAGTTAAAACGCTATTAAGGCTCTCTTGGAAATACTACTTCCTAGGCATGAGGAAGGTAGTTAAGAACGTGGTATTATTATGCAATACATGCATTTGGAACAAAGCAAACTACTATGCTTCGTATAAGCTTATGAAATCGCTAATAATACTACTACGCTTATGAAAGTTAATTGCATTGAACTTTATGATTAAACTATTACTTTTAATAAACCTAGTTACAAAAATTAAATACGACTTAATTTGTGTGGTTATAAATAGGTTCACAAAGTACGTGTACATAGTACTAATACTAAGAATTCAAAGCGCGCCTTAAATGGCGTAAGTATTTCTTAGGATAATTTTTGCAAATCATAAAATATTAAATGAGGTTATTTTAAATAGAGATAAGCTTTTTACCTTAAAGTTTTAGAAAACCCTAATAATACTTTTCGAGATGAAATAAAAGATATTAATAGTTTTTTACTTGCAAATAAATGCACAAACAAAACAAATTAATTAAATAATGAAAATATATTTCTACTACTATGTTAACTACAAATAAAATGATTAAGTGCAATTACTTTTATTCGCATAATTTGCATACAATAGCGCAAATCAAGAAACCATTGAAGTATCGCTATTTTACGCAAACTACGAGTATAACTCAACGGCATACAATACACTAATTGCGAGTTAGGGGACTGCGCAAGAAGCCATGCTTTAAGGAAACGAATTGAAGTAACTGCACAAGAAATTATCCAATGATATTTTATTCATTGCACGCAAATTAGCTATTTACTACAATAAAAATTGTAGCATAGGACCAATGCTAAAGGAGGGGGATAAGGTTTACTTACTTAGAAAAAATATTGCGATTAAATAACCAAGTTACAAACTAAATCATAAGAAGCTAAGATTATTTAAAATTATAAAAGTTAAAGAATTAGTTAATTTCCAATTAACGCTTTCAAAAAACATAAATATTCACTTGGTATTTCATATATTTCTCTTTGAATTAGTATTGTTAGAAGCACTAGCTGCTTTTATTATAAAAATCCAATTAATTAACTCAAACGCTAAGTACAAAGTAAAAACTATTTTTAATTATTAGTACTTTCGCGAAATCGCCAAATACTTAATTAAATAAAAAGGGTACTTATAATTAAAAAACACTTAGAAACTTAAATTTAATTTTTATTGCTTTAAACTACTTGCTAATTACTATTGGCAAGACCAATGGAAGCTCAGAAAGCAATATCCCCAAAGTCCGGCAACGCCTCGTTAAACAAAGGGAAGGCGGAAGAATTACCGCTAGACGGCGGCGTAGGCGGGCAAGCAACGAAAACCTCCTTGTCTTTCTTAGCGGCCTTGCGCGCCTTAGCTTCTTTTAACTTATTCATACTCTTCAAACCACGGCGAAGCATTTCGGCCCCCCGTTTCTTCAGGAACTTGCGCTGTTGCGCAAGGCGGTTTAGACGACTAGCAGCCGCGGCCATGGCTTGCGCCAGCTGCGCCGCCTCGTCGCGAGCTTGTTGCTCCTCCGCATCCAACTTATTTTCTGCTCTCTTTAGAGCTTTCTAGTCGCTTATCGCAGGCATTTTAACATCACATTTCTTCCTTAGACAAGCGCACTTTGAACAGCGGGTCGAAGCACCCGTGGAAGACACGATGCACGTCTTCCCGGTCTTCTCGCACGATGAACAAGGCATGGTTTTAATTCCAAAGGTTTTAATTCTACGAGCAAGAAGTAGGCGTTTGCGGATTTTCTTATTTAAGTCGAATAGCATAATAAAAGAAGAAGACGGCCATATGGCTATCGTTGATATTTCCTTTGGCATACTTAAGCGTAAGGACCACGCTAAGCAGGAAAGGGGATAGTATTATGAACCTATCGCGTAGGAAGTATTATGTGCGTTTTGGTCTTGAGGCTTGGTAGACTATCTGCATAAAGAAGTCAACGTAGTCACGTAATAAATCTCAAGATCTTGGAGATCCAAGAATTCATGAATTCATAAAATCTTTAGATCCCAAAGATCTCGTAGTACAAAGGGTCTTATCTAAGACTAGCACGTTTGCCATTAAATAGAAGCTTTGTGCTTAACTTAAAATAGTATCTTTACCTATACTTAGTTACTGTCTTCAATCGTACGTAATACACCTACTTCTTGATCATTAGAGATCACCTCGCGCACCCCGTGTTTGCACCGAGTAAACATAGCGACCGTGACACTTTGCTATCGTCGCAGCTGTTACACAAGCCCTTACTTAGTATGCTATTAATAACTCGCGTTAAAAAACTCGCACTTGTTAGTACGCAAGGAATTGCTTGTGTCGAGGTTCTTTGGAAGTAGGCCTAAGGCGGTACGAACTTGTCTCAAACCCCCTTTGAAGAGGTAGACATGTATATATAAACTATCTCCAGCACTTCTTAAAAAAGCAAACTTTATAACCATATTATACTTTTGACTAATTATCTCACTGCACTTTAACGTATTTGATATATTAAACAAGCGTTTGGTGCTTTCTTACCGGTACTGCACCGACAGCACTTCTTTTTCTTTTTTTGATTGGTTAACACGTGCTTTTACAACCGATCTTTAATCAACCGTTGATTATTATTTACTTGTTACGACTGACCAAAGGATGATACGACAGCTGGCTGCAAGCAGCGCAGTCTCACATCTATTGTATTTGGGCTCAAGGCTACGCTTGGTATCAAGATGAAAAGACAAGGAGAAAAAGAAAGCTCTTTGTAAAAGAGAGCTTGAGTATAAATACATGAAGGACCCTCCTAATAGGGCCTAGCGTAGTCGAGCGCCATTCGCATCCACATGTCGCATGCTCGCCACTTGGTCTTTCTAATTAGGCTTAGTACAATCGCCAGCCAGCCGCCCACCATTCACCCATAGGTAGCCACGGGTCGTAACATTACTAAAGCTAAATATATTAATCTCAATTGTAAAGCCTTTTAAAATTAAGTACTCACGACTCTTTTTTAGAAATTATAAAAGAGATATTGAATACAATGCTTAAAAGATAAAAATGAAGCTATTCTTAAAAGAGTACTTTAATAACTTTTGTTACGACTGGCAAAAGGTTGATACGACGAGTAAACTCTAGCTTTGTATTTGGGCCTGATGCTACGCTCAAAATCGAGAAGAAAAGACAAGGAGAAAAGAAAAGCTATTTGTAAGAAAGGGCTTGAGTATAAATACATGAAGAACCCGCCTAATAAGGCCTAGCGTAGTCGAACGCCATTCACATCAACATGTCATATGCTCGCCTTCTAGTCTTCCCTATTAGGCTTAGCGCCGTCGCATAGCCAGCGATGCTACGAGCTCGTGTCGATTAGAATACGAGGCGCATCGTAGGTCGTAACACTCTCTACTTCTTAAGCTCAGCTCCGTCTTTGTCACAATGAGATTATTCTCTTTCTCCGCCAAGTCATTTTAATACTTAAACAAGCTATCTTATAAACTTTTAATATCACCCTTAAAGAATTTCGCTATTTTATTCGCTTGCGCTAGCCTTTGTCGCAGCGTTACTACCTCAACCTTAAGCTTCGCGCTTTCACTCTTCTCAGCATCTCACGCTATAATCCTCTTCTCAAATCCTTCAAACAGCGTTTTATTCTTGGACTCGAGCTTTGATATTTTCTTTGTCGTGCTTTGTCGTTTGAACTCGGGTAGTATCACAGATTTCAAGGCTTCAAAGCAAAGCTGTAAAATCGACACATAATTAAGAGGAGTTTCTTTAGTGGTAAATATATGTATTCAAGGAAAGAGAAGCTTTTCAAGAGGAAAGCTCCTCTTATATACCCCACACACTCGGTAAGCGAGCGTGTGATTACAACGTGACGATTATTAAATCAACATGCTTAAATAAAGAAAGTCGATTTTCTTCACTTTCTCATTGAATTCTTAATTCTTCAATAGCAACCTTTGTTTTAGCTCTTTTTTGCTATCAAGAAGCTAATTATAATTGATTACTTCTTTGTTTTGAAAGATCTTTTTTCCAAGAGCGAGAAACTCTTTTAATTAAGATAAATGTTTTGATTTAATAAAAGCTTTGGGAAGTCCACTTGTGCCGCTAGCCGTACTTATATTTGGTTGTTAATAAAGTCGTTTGTGAGCTATGTTTGCTTTACCATTTGAACTGCGAATATAAGAAGGAAAATGCTTAAAAGAGGTAGTATTACTCTTACAATAATATTGCGTTTAAATAAGAAGCTAATATGATTTGTATAATTTATCCAAGGCTTTAATTTTCCTTAAAGTGCTTAGGGTAAATACATCTTTGCACTAAACAACCTTAGTAAAACGATTATGCATTTTACGATTATGTATTAATAACCTTTTCTAAGTGAGAAAACAAACAAACATTACTACAACCTTGTTTTTGAACAGTACGCTTGCAAGTACAGTGTTTCTTTTAAAGGGTATCGCCTTAGTTAAGCATTGATTGAGGCTTCAAGTGCGGGGTTATGTTCCGCACAATGGCCCGGCAGCCACGCCTAACAACCTCACGATAAGTCTTGTGTTGGAACGTGGCTAATTGTGAAAAGTGGGCCTTACTTCTTAATTGCAAATATAAGGCAATAAAGTATGAGGAAAGCAACAAATTACTACGTAAACTGCTAATTTATTTCGCCTTAAAAACCCAAGTATTTTTCACGAACACGTAAGCATTGCTTCGCCGTCTTAAGACGAACTTCATGCAAGATACTATTAATCTAGTAGGGCTTCGCAATCTGAGGTATCTTTTTACCAGCCTCGCCTTTCCGAAGGGTTCTTAGGTGCTGACACGGTTAAGTTCAAGCCGAAAGAACGCCCCGCGAGATTTTTAAGAACGAATGAGATTATCCGTTACGGTGGCAAAATAGAAAGCGCCGCATTAATAAACCGAAGATTTATGAGCTTTTTTCCAACTCACTCAATGAGAAAGCCGAATCCTTAGGAACCTTGATGCCGGTGATGCCGGTGATAAGTTTATTAAGCCCGAACAAGAAATATAACTCCCGCGAAACTAACTACGGCGATATACTAAGTAGTGCCATGGAGGCGTTGCGCAGTCAAGTCACAAATACAACTTACAAACTACATGCTTAGCAAGGTCTAGGTTCGTCCAGAGCTTTCCTTTCTAGCCTCTCCACCTTGTACACGTTGCCAAATGAAGATTTCGCCTGCCTCTGTGCTAGCATTCCCAGCCAAAGGAAGTCGTAAAGTAAAGCTCAAGAAATTCATCGCGAATAGCAAAGAGACTTTATTTCAGCTTGTCAATCAACATTAGAAATGGCTCGCTAGTGGTCTCAAAGTGCAAGAACTCCAAGGTGATCCTTTCAGTAGCGACAAGCGAATGCGGCGAATTTATTATTATTACGAACTTCGAAGACTTCAACTGAACACAGAGCTACATTGGTTGCGGCGGGCACTGTTGTTGATTAGGAACCTGCGCAACTTCTAGGAATATTTAACGAAGAATGGCCATCGTTCTTCAAACATCTCAAATCATTGAATGCGCCATGCCTACTTGGTATATATTTATGCGGCTAGCCTCAGCTTATTCGCCTCAAAGAGGTGCGATATTAAGACGGCTTTGAAGGAAGATCTCCGATATGCTGTTTGTTGGATGATCTTTATTAACGACTACGGCCTCGGTGCGGTCCTCGTGTGTGGCGAAGCTATTGCTAGATTTGTGTGCGTAAGCTCTGCAGTAATCGTCTCTCTTTATTGACGTTATGTAGGCACAAGACGTCGGGAAACACCAATGATGACCTCAAGTGGCTGGCCACTAGAATCCGGTAATGTCGTACAATCAATTTTCGGGCTCTCTATGGCATCTTTAATAAGCGATAGCTGATATCCTATAGTACTACCAAGCGAAGCTTCCTATGAACAAATTCGACCTCGTAGCGAAGATCCAGACCGTTACTAACGGATTTGCATTGGAAGGCTGTATCACCGCTTAGAGTGAATTAAACAGCTACCATTGCCAAAGTATTGCTTGCGCTTGGAGAATATCCAGCCGGTACGGGATCGAAGTGGTACCAGTGGGTGCAGAAGGGCGGGCAACGTCCAAAGGGAACTAATCGAAGCCACAAATGTAGAATAGCAAAACCTGCGAGGTTTCTTATCTTATACAAGAGTAATTCCTGTCACTCACTCGATTTCTTTTGCATGCCTCTTAGAAATCTTGACGGTTCGTGATTCATGAAATATCCATCGCCTTTAGTGCCCGCAGCTGTGATGGCTATTCCAAACTCCTAAGAGATTGAATTCAAAAACGAGTTTTCGCTAAGAAGGCAGCCACATCAGAAAGCGTCCACCACGCCGTACACGCGTGCATGAGCTTCACTTGTGGGCGCTTCGAACCTGCACCAGGATCCCCACTCCAAGAACTGTGAAGGCAGTATATGGGATCGCGGACTGCATGATGCAGAGCACGACTTGGATCTCGAGCAGGGTATCCGGAATCTAAGAATCCAGAACCCAAAGCATGTCGAAGCCTGCGGAAGGGTCCTGCCCAGATACTACAGTCTTCCCACCGTCCTCCTCGAAAAGGTAGCACTGCTCCAATCTAGATCTTCTATTAGTCCAGGTGCCCTTGTCCAAAAGAAATATCTGGGCTTAGCACAACCGTTTTGCCCCGAGTACCAAAGTAGTAATTCTTTTTGCGCCCGGTGGCATCTTTAATATAGTAATGGCTGATCTTCTACAGCACTACCAAGTGAAGCATCCTCTGAACAAGTTCGAACTCGTAGCGAGGATTCAGACTGTCGCCGACGAGCACACGACGGGACGTTTGCATCACTATTCAGATTTGTTATGAACTGGACCTATCCCCAACTTATTATTGCTTGCGCTAAGAATATATATCTCGTGGAGTGAGCGTTCAGAACTGGTGAGTGCAGAAGATTGGGAGGGCCGAGCATCATTTTTCGTTGTGACAAAATGAAGGCCAGACATGGTCTGCTCGATGGTTCACTTCAACGGCGTGGTCCATGCGATAATGATTCTGATCGTTGGCTCTACAAGCGCAACCAATTTGCCACGTAAATTTATGCAAAGGCAAGCCAATTACTAAAGCTAGAATATACATTTAACTCTAGCGGATTTTGAAGCAATGCTATATTCTAGTAGATTCTACCTTTGTATTACTAAGTATATAAGGAAGTCAGGCAGGGAGGTGGTAGATAAGGAGAAGGTATAGTAAAAGAATTTATAAAGTACAAGAATCAAGATTGCAGCAGTTTGACTACAGTCTTGTGCCTATACTCGGCTGCCCATAAGAGCGGCGTTAGACCATACGTATCGTCCTTGGAATCGACCTCGGCCTTGCCCGTTTCTAGCAGCAGCTTGACCACAGCCTCGTGTCCATCTCCGGCTGCCCACGAGAGCGGCGTCCGATTATCGTTATCCTTAGAGTTAACATTGGCCTTGCCTGTGTTTAGCAGCAGCTTAACTACAGTCTTATGCCCATCTCCAGCTGCCCACGAGAGAGGCGTCCGACCGTCATTGTTGTCCTTGGAGTTAACGTTGGCTTTGCCCGTGTCTAGTAGCAGCTTGACTACAGTCTCGTGTCCCATCCAAGCTGCCCACGAGAGCGGCGTCCCATTATTATTATCCTTTGAGTCGACCTCGGCCTTGCTCGTGTCCAGCAGCAGCTTGACCACAGCCTCATATCCCCCCGCGGCTGCCCATGAGAGCGGCGTCCGATTATTATTATCCTTGGAATCAACCTTGGCCTTGCCCGTGTCCAGCAGCAGCTTGACCACAGCCTCGTGTCCATTCCAAGCTGCCCATGAAAGCGGCGTCTGATTATTGTTGTCCTTAGAGTCGACCTCGGCCTTGCCCGTGTTCAGCAGCAGCTTGACCACAGCCTCGTGTCCATTCCCAGCTGCCCATGAAAACGGCGTCCGATTATCGTTGTCCTTGGAGTTAACTTCGACTTTGCCCTTGCCCAGCAGCAGCTTAACCACAGCCTCGTGCCCATCTCCGGCTGCCCGCGAGAGCGGCGTTCGATTATCGTTGTCCTTGGAGTTAACCTCGACTTTGCCCTTGCCCAGCAGCAGCTTAACCACAGCCTCGTGTCCATACTCAGCTGCCCACAAGAGCGGCGTCCGATTATTGTTATCCTTGGAGTTAACGTCGGCCTTACTCGTGTTCAATAGCAGCTTGACTATAGCCTCGTGTCCCATCCAAGTTGCCCACGAGAGCGGCGTCCCATTATTATTATCCTTAGAGTCGACCTCGGCCTTGCCCGTGTCCAGCAGCAGCTTGACCACAGCCTCGTGTCCCTTCCAAGCTGCCCACGAGAGAGGCGTTCGATTATTATTATCGTTGGAGTTAACATTAGCTTTGCCTGTGTCCAGCAGCAGCTTAACTATAGCCTTGTGCCCATCTCCAGCTGCCCACGAGAGCGGCGTCCGACCGTCATTATTATCCTTGGAGTTAACATCGGCTTTGCCCGTATTTAGTAGCAGCTTGACCACAGCCTCGTGTCCCTCCCAAGCTGCCCACGAGAGCGGTGTCCCATTATTATTGTCCTTAGAGTTGACCTCAGCCTTGCCCGTGTCCAGCAGCAGCTTAACCACAGCCTCATGTCCCCTCGCGGCTGCCCATGAGAGCGGCGTCCGATTATTATTGTCCTTGGAATCAACCTTGGCCTTGCCCGTGTTTAGCAGCAGCTTGACCACAGCCTCGTGTCCATTCCAAGCTGCCCATGAAAGCGGCGTCCCATTATTGTTGTCCTTGGAATTGACCTTAGCCTTGCCCGTGTTTAGCAGCAGCTTGACCACAGCCTCGTGTCCATTCCCGGCTGCCCACGAGAGCGGCGTCCGATTATCGTTATCCTTGGAGCTAACCTCGACTTTGCCCCTATCCAGCAGCAGCTTAACCACAGCCTCGTGTCCATTCCCAGCTGCCCACGAGAACGACGTTCGATTATCGTTGTCCTTGGAGTTAACCTCAACTTTGCCCCTGCCTAGCAGCAGCTTAACTATAGCCTCGTGTCCATTCCCGGCTGCCCACAAGAGCGGCGTCCAATTATTGTTATCCTTGGAGCTAACCTCAACTTTGCCCCTGCCCAGCAGCAGCTTGACCATAGCCTCGTGTCCATTCCCGGCTGCCCATGAGAGCGGCGTCCGATTATTGTTGTCCTTAGAGTCGACCTCGGCCTTGCCCGTGTCCAGCAGCAGCTTGACCACAGCCTCGTGTCCCTTCCAAGCTGCCCATGAGAGCGGCGTCCGATTATCATTGTCCTTAGAGTCGACCTTAGCCTTGCCCCTGTCCAGCAGCAGCTTAACCACAGCCTCGTGCCCGCCCCTAGCTGCCCATGAGAGCGGCGTCCGATTATCGTTGTCCTTGGAGTTAACCTCGACTTTGCCCCTATCCAGCAGCAGCTTAACCACAGCCTCGTGCCCGCCCCTAGCTGCCCGTGAGAGCGGCGTCAAACCAGATCGACTCTCTTTTAAGTCTAGATCAATACCATCCTTCGCAAGCAATAACGTAACCACAGGAATGCACCCATTTCCTGCAGCCCACGACAGCGGCGTCTGACTATATTCACCTTCAAGCATCTGCGGATAGTCTTTTCTAACCGCCTTCTCAAAGCCCTCCCTTGCTTCTTGAAACTTCTCTTGTGCTATTTCATGCTCTTCTGCATCTTCTAACATTAGTGCAACGTTCCATGATCTCGTCGCATTGTCCAAAGAGCTTTCTAACTCTGTCGTAGCATATTCCAACACCGAATTGTCTGGTTGCAGCAAGGTTTTGTATTTTCCTAGATCTTGCGACGTCTGCTGGGAAATTTTCCAGTCCCAAACAAGTAGAATATCTCGGGTGTAGATCTTTACCAATTGCAAACGGTCTTGCCACCCAACATCCGCAGTCCCAGTTTGCGTGTTTTCCAGAGGAGTAGCTGCAATCATAATAATAGCAAAACAATCTTTCCATAACCTAATGATCGTAGGCTTTGAAGCTCCTTGAAGAAGGCAGATGAGGTCTCCAGGTTGGATAGAATTTGCTGAGGACTGCAGAGTCCACGTTTCTCTGTATGCTGGCTGCTTTGACATATTAAAGATGATATCCACGTCCTGTCCGCCATTCCAAGCAGTACCATTCAGTACCGAGGACACCTTACCAAGAACACAGGCCTTGCTCTTGATTACTGCCGCAATCTCCGCTGCCATCTGGATCTCCGCTGAGATCTCCGCTGGGATCTGCTTCTCGCCCCAAATCTCCACAGGTATCTTTTCGCAGAGAAGAAACTTGGTTAGTCGCTGAAAGAGTTCTTCCCACGGAATACCATAGTTGGGCAATAGATCAGCGTTTCCGGCATCATCAGAGCTCATGCCGAGTAAGGCATACACCTTATCATGGGGCTTGGTAGCCTCATGGGTATGGTACATATCAATCAGCTCGCCTAGTGAACATATATCTTGAGAAGCCCTGACCGGCCCGCTTACACCATAGTTGGGCCTGAATATTGCTCCTCTTATCAGGTAGGTCACTGAACGAATCAAACTCTGCAATTTTACGTCTGCTTCGTAGAATTCGTTCATTGAATCCACACCCAAGCAAAAGGCGTATCCATCGATCTCCGTCGGACCACACATTATTAGGACATGTCGAGCTGTGGCAACTTCCTGAAGTATCTAGATCGACGTTTTAGTAACTTCTGCAAATATTGTCAAGTGTCCGTTCTTACCCAGATGCGCCGAAACCATGGTCGTCGAAGCAGCGCAAGAACCGCTTGTTGCATCGTTTCTTTGTTCGAAGTAATTGTAGACGTCTTGCTTCCAGCAACGCGTATCTCTTCAAGCGCTTGGTCGCTACTCTCTGCTGCCATTCCAAGCCAAACCACTACACGGTTTGCCTGGCCGTAGATCTTTGCCATAAACTGAATCTGTTGCTCTTTCTCTTTTGTATCATTTTGGTTGATGCAAACAGCATCTACCCATATGATTCGTTCAACAGAGCGATATCGCAGATGTGATAGTGCGTCATGAAGGTTTACGGTCACCTGCAGGATATACTTGCCTACGAAGATACGCCGAGTGTTGTCCGGTTTGCCCCATACATATGATAAAGCGTCATAGGGATGGGTTCGTTTTCCTGATTCCTGTAGAGAGTAGTCGAAGAGTTGACATCGAATGGGTGCATTTTCGTCTTCAGAGTGGAGTAGGCGAATTAGGCGAATTAAGCGAATACCATCCCGCTCGGGCAAAGGAGAATAATGGTACTTATTCTCAGGATTGTCATTAGCCTTATTCTGGAGTGTCTGGGACGTGGAAAAAGCTGGATACACCTGATCCTGCTCATCACTCTCGCGGAGTTTGCTAGATGGCATCGCCTTCTGCGCTTCTACTGAGGAAGCTTCGTCATCTCCAAGACCATCGGAGGCTCGGTTCCTTAGTTTGTCAAGGGGGCCAACGGAGCCCTCTGTCCCGGCTTGTGCTGGGGTTTCGGACGTTTGGGTGGTGGAAGTGATAGGTGGTGTGGAGAATGCATATTCGACGGTTAGTCTAGGGTCGCTTGCTTGGGGCTCGATGGAAACCATGACTTTCAGATTTCGAGGATAGGTTGGGACGACGGTCGTCTGAAGTTACAGTGAGTTTGAAAGGCGAAAATGGCTCGATAGTGGCGCTGCGGGTCGATAGAATACGGAGTTGACTAGTAGGTTGAATTGATCTGGTAAGCTGGGTATAAGGTTGGTGATGGAATAAGGAGAGGGGTAAGGTTGCTGTCCGGTTTCCTGTGACCATGTCAGCGCTTAGTGTTGTCGTCGGGCCTTAGTGGGGTGGGCGCGAATGGCGATGCTGTGGGGAGGGGCCGGCTGATCCACCCAACTGGCTGCCCGTCAAGAGCAGCAGCCGACGCGGCGCCTGTCGGAACACCTGCTGTCATCGTGGCTCCAGTCACTGTCCACTCGCAATCGACGCACTACGGTCACTGTCGGTCTTGTACTCCCACATCCTTTCTAGGTGGCTTGACTTGACACTGAGACCCTCCAAAGACATTGAATTTCATGACTTGCCACTCTTTGCTCCGCCAGACGTTCCTGGCGAGCCGCCTGAGAATAGGAAGACGAAGAGACAAACATGAAAACACTATGGGGAAGCGAGATCACTCGCGCGCAATTGCAGCAATCCATTAGCAACCTCCAACAGCTAGATGATCTCCTTGAAATACCGAGAGAGAATCTTATTAACCTAGAAATTTACTTGACCCGTTAGCTAAGTGTTACGCGGGAGAGACAAAGATTGCATGCAACTTAGCCTTCCTCTTTGCCACTTTAGACGATAGTCTTAAAGTTATGATCGTTTGCGTCGAAGAACACCGCAATAAGAAAGGAATCACAATACAAGTAGTAGCAAACACAAAGACCTCTTAATAGTTACGAGGGGGTTTGTTAGGCTTGCGAGAGTATTAAAGCATACCGCACGGCGAGGCTAGGTTATCAATCTTCCTCCAACACTATGCTAACCTACATCTTAGTGCGTTCAAAATTAGAAGATATGGAAGAAGCCTTTCGAGAGGTATTAGCCTTAGCCTTGATCGAATTCTGTCCCACCTGCGATCGCGTCACGCGAAACTTACAAGAAAGACTGCTGGAAAACGACCCCTCATCGAACAACTGCATGATGCGATTCACAGTCGATCGATCAGAGCGACAAAGACACTTGAGGAAAGCAGGCGTAGGAACGAAGGAGACCTACCATTTTTCGTGATAGCAAACCATGTCGTTCTTTGTCCAGCAGGGAGGTTACATCCACGGCTGATCGCCACCCTTTTAGAGGTACGGCCACAATCGCCTTGCATTGTAAAACATTTTTATTTTAATTCTTGTGGGTAGGAAAGACGCCAATCAGGGCCATGGAGTTTCCTTTTTCTTCCAAATCGAGCAAGCCACTGTTTATAATTGGTGGATAAGGGCCAGGAATCAAGCCACACTTGGCAGGGAATGATTGAAAATGGCCTGATTGTGATAATTATGTCTTTGAAAGACATCCTAGGAACGGGCAACGCCTTTTGAAGCGGGGCTTGCTTTATAAAGTACAGCGGACTATTATCGTTAATAACTGAGATTTTACTTCATATTTCGTCTACCGCACAGCGGATCCTGCTCGCACGACTACCCTGGCCTATGAAAGCATGACCTCGAATAGTAGCCAACGATACACACCAATTGGTTCACCATGACAATGAATTTGTTTGGTCTCCCTAAGGAGATTTGGCTCTAGCTCTATTCAGAACTCCTCGTTCTGCTAGAACTCATCGTCTTTGTAGCAGCCTACGGCTCTCCGTCGCCTCCTTTATTTCGATTCAACAGAAACGGTCTTTGCCCGGCAATCCTTTAGGTCAACAAGCAGGCGCATAGCGAAGCAAGCTTACTTCTTTATTCCAACAACCGCTTTCAATTTCCTGATATTTTTGCCATGGTATTGTTCGCCATAAATAATGCTTACATTGCTTAATTTTTTGCTAAATTGAATTCCAAGTAAGCCTTATTTGTTACATTTGTATTATTATTCTTTTCTTTCTTACTTTTTACGATTCTTAACAAGGTAAAGCTATGTTTTACGAAGCGCATATTAAAAATTTGAAACTCATTTGAGATACATGTACAAGCATTACTACTTTTAAGCTATTGATTTTACTAGATTGCGTAAACAACGTGTTTAATAATTCGCTTATGCTTTTACAAGCTTTCTTTTATATTTACTTATCTTCTTGAATTTCTCGTTATAAAGTCTTCTTTTTCTAAACATAGTATTATAATAAAAAATTACTATATTATTAAGGCTTTTTTATAAAAAAAAAAAATACTTATTATTACGAACTTATTTCGTAAATGTATCACGTGTGTCTTGGCCCTAAGGCTCGGCAACCTTGTTGCACAAAGAAGCCAAGACTAGAACGAAATCACGTGGCGAGAGAGTCACGTAATGAATCGACGAATTGCTGAGGTTTAGCGATATAAAACGCCAAATCGCTAAGGTTTAGTGGTATTCAAGTACAAAGGGTTTTATATAAGACTAGCACGTTTGCTATTAAATAAAAGCTTCGTGCTCAACTTAAAACAGTATTTTTACTTATACTTAGTTATTATCTTCAATTATACGTAATACATTTACTTTTTAATTATTTAAGATTAACTTGTGCACTTAATGTTTGCATTAAGTAAATATAGTAATTATAATACTTTAAGCATTTTCTTATTAAAAGTATTAACTTATGTATATTATATTTACTTTCAATTCCGCTTAAGTACTTAGTTTTAAGAGCAGTACTATTGACACGCTCTTATTTACTTATAAAAAGCAAGACCTTGATAACGAGAATATGCTTAACGTTTCTAAATTAGTTATTACGAAACTTAAGGAAATACTTTGAGTTAAACTGCCTAACACTTTCTTCGATAATTATCGAAAATTAAAGACTTGACTGCTGCAAGTTAAGCTTTATTAATATTTTAATAACAACAAGTTTTCAACGGCTAAGGCATACTGCCTTTAAACAACCTTTTACCTTTAAAAAGAAGCCTTAATATAAGTTCAACTCTTTCTTTAAAACTACTGTGAGAGGGATAAAGCCCAATAAACCACACAACAAAAGAGTAGCATGTAGCGAGCCACTAGAGGAGAATTTAGGATTTGTAAATAATAGATTAATTAAATTTAAAAATATCACATATTTAAAAAGTATAAATCGATAAAGAAGGGGAGGGAAAAGGTTTTAATAAATAAAATATATTTAGTGTTGCGTTTTTGATGTTTTGAAATCAAGTGTTGGCTTCTTTTATGTGCAAAGAACTAGCGCAATTATGTGATAAAAGAAACCAGTGGCTGTCCCCGCCACATGTGTTTTCCTCTTTAAAGACTTTGCTTATTTTTAAGCAATATATACTAAAAAGAAGTAAATAACTAATCAAAGCGTTTTAAATTATTAGTAGAATACTATGCAGTTAGTGTATGCAAAGTCTCGTGATAATTAACTTATTACCTTTAAAGCAAATAATCGTTTTGCTTAGCACCTTCCTGCCCCCCTACATAAGGCTGGCTTCCCCCCACTAACTTTTTAACTTTAACTCTTTAATTACAATACTTCTTTTCTTTATACTAATTTAGTTTTATTATACTTTAGTACATCGTACCTTCTTGCTTTTCTTCTCCTATTATATCAAAGCATTATCTTCTTTCATTTTACCGCGATAAAGCTTCTTAGAAAGCAAATAATCTTCTCATATTTGCTTTCTTTTTGTTGAGCAACAACTTTAACACAACACTTGCGTTGATTTGTATGCAGCCTTTCCTTAGCTTTCTACACCTCGATCTCCAAATAACAACTTCAGCATAAAGTCAAGTCGCTTTAACGCGATAAGTTGACCTTTCATAGCACCATCTAAACTCTACTAACTTGTTGTAAACCTTTAAGAAGAGTTCTTCTTATTGTTAGCTACCTTAAAGGTGCTATTGGGATTGGTTTGCTTTATTTTAGCCTAAGTGCTTTTTAGCTTTAATACTAAAGGATAACACTATAAAGGTTTTAACGCGTTTTAATACTGTGAGTTATGCTTTATCTCTTTCTTTGTACTTAACTAGCTATTCATAGATTTTGCTAATACCTTTCTTGCGGCGATTTGAAGCACTTTTATACTTTTTAATTTTTAACTTGTGTTTTAAAAAGTAACTAAAGTAAACTTCAAGACTTTATCTTAACGTTATTAAAACTAAGTATTAAATTATTCAACTTCTTCGTAGCACTAGTACTTATATTCTTTTTATAAGTTAAGGAAATAATGCCATTTATCTTCTTTAAGCTCGTAAACTCAATAAGAATTATAAGCAATTTTATTTAATACTCGCATTAAACTGCACTTCTTAGGTTTAGAATATGCGTATTGCGTCGTACTAATCTTCCCTTAGAAATGAGTTACTAAGTAGCTTTCAAGTCTCTTTATAAACGCGTTTATGTTAAACCTACGCAAGTCACACTACTAAAAATAGGTAATATTATTCCGCTAGTCTTTTATTAATTAGTTGGTTAAATGAGGTGAAGGTTGGATTTGCTAACTTTAAAGGTTTATAGCAAAAAGCCGGGAGGAATGGGCAAACTAATGGTTGTAATGCGTTAAGCAAGGCTGAGAAGCTACAATAAATTCTTAGTTCTTCGTGTGGTGGAAATAGCTCTCTTAACATATAGGTTGCCTTGTATTTAATGCTAATAGTGGCCTTTTTGAAAATAGCTAAGCATGAGATGGTATGCTGTGGGGACTTAATGGTTAAAGCTTCTTGGAATAATAGTTCAATAATGGTAGAGGTTTCTTAATTACTTTAATTCTTTAATAGGGGTTGAAGAACTTATTACTAGTCTTAAGGTTAAAGCTTGACTTAACTCTTAGCTGGTTGCTTTGTGGGTATTAACTTTGTTTTTGTTTGTTTTACTTAACGACACTTCTTGGAATAATGTAGTAGGTGTTGAGGAAGGCTTTATGAGAACCCTTGGGGTGGCTTTGCAAAGCTACTCAAAGACTTAATTAATTCTAATACTCTTCATTAAACCTGGCTAAAAGTCAAGGGTTATTGGAATTTTTATTGCTTTAATAATATTAATGCAATGCTTGAAATAGCAATATCTCTACTTATAAGTTTATTATGATTAAAGAACTATTGTATTATACTTAAAATGTTATTTATAACTTGCCGTTTTTTATTAACACTTAGGTTGCAAAGTATATTACCTCTTATCTAATAGCACTAGTGAAAAGCAAGTAGAAGCTCTTATTCTTACTTTAATAAAAGCAAGGTATTGGCGTATAAGCAAAAGGGGCCCAAACTTGGCAAGCGAGAGACTTTGAACAAAGCTAATTAAAGTAGCCAATTAACACTTGGTCTTTGAAAAGTTCAAATAGCTAAGAGTCGTTAGTCGATGGCATACTTAGACTTTTAGCACGTGAGGTTGGCTTGTGGGTTATTAGCTTTAGGATTTAAAGAGCATAGTTTTAAATTTAAAGTGTATTGTTAGTTTTTTGCTAAGAAATTTCTTAGATTTTTGCCTACCTTACATAAATTATGCAATTTGCTTACTAATTTAAGGCTAGTTTATTAATAATGCTTTTGGTGTTGGTTTTCATAAATCACTATGCGCTACATTGTTTGCTTCACGCAGTTGAGGTTGGTGGCTTTATTTGGGAAGCGCATAACGGCAGAATTAGCTTGGTTTCATTTACTTAGCCCTAAAAACCCCCGGTGCTTATAACTTAGTCTTAGGAACAATAAACTTGCTTCGTTGTTTTTTCTTTTTTTATTAATTGCCAAGAGTTAGCGCCTGAGTATATTGCGTTTGTATTCTTTAGGGTGTTTAGCACATTAGACTTGAATTTTTAGCTTAGGCCATAAGTTTAATTTGCTGTTTTGGAATTTAGTCCTGCGAATCGAGCTTAATAACTAGCCTATTTAAACAAAGTTACTTTTTGCCGCTTGAAATATCGCCGGCTTAATAATAATAGTCTTATTTTAAACTTATTGTATGTTTGTATATGGTAAATAATTTATAAGAGCGCTGATTTCTTGTTGAGTTTTGCTCCAAGAAATAGGTGTTCTTATGGCACGAGGCTAATATTCTCTTTAACCTACTCAAAGCTACATAGGCTCTCCTTTGTATGTAATATAATACTAAGGTGTTTTAAATTATAGTTTTTAGTAATGTAAAGTCGTCTTAGTAGTCATTTTAATATGCGGTAGTATATTGTTCTTTTTTTTAAAAACCGAGGGTGCGTTCTTATATCAATTCTTTAATACCAAAGCCTTGACACCAAAGTATTAGCTTCAAGTTTCGTGTTAAGATAATTGCTTGTAAAAGTAAGTAAAAGTTATTAGGGCTAGGTTTATATAGCTAATAAAGTACTATTAGTGGCTTTAGCGTGTGGGGAATACTGAGCGTGTATATTTACTTTAAGTTAAACACCACTTGGTACTTGCTGCGCTGTTATTAAGATAGCTTAAGAATCCTCACTACTATTCCGTTGTTCTTAATACATTGTACAATTAGGACTTTAAGGTTCTTTAAGAATTCGAGGTTGTTAAGGCAATATATATTAATGTTTAGTTTAAGGTGTAATGAAGTTATATTATTATTATTATTTAAAGTATTTTTTACTTCGTTGCTATTGTTATAAATAAAGTTGTTTTTTTTATGAAAAAGTTTGAGCTTATTGCCGACAAAGGTTTGTTTAAGCTAAGAGCTATTATCGTTAAGTTCCTTGAGTTTGTAATAGCTTTTATTGGTGTAAGTTTTAGTAATCTTATAGGGACCTAGCCACCTAAAGTCGAGTGCTTGGTTTAAGGACATATTATTCTCTTGTACTAAGTCCTAGCGAAGCACTAAATCTTTTTTTTTAAATGGTTTTTTTTGTATATCGTATTTAAAATCAAAGGCTTTCTTGCCTTTTTAACAACATCAAGTCTTCTCAAATATAACCTCATTAATATGTTCTTATTTCATTTGAAATTGTGTGGCCTTAAGTTATAGTAACTTTAATTGGTTACAAACTTCTTTAGTAAATAATATTCTTTACATAAGGTTTCTTGTTTTAATAAGCAAAATTACTTCTTTGCCGTACACTATATAAAATAGTATGTAACTAATTAAACTATGCATAGTAGTTCTATTAGTAAATAATATTGCGAAAAAGTTATTAGTTTAGTAGCTTTTTATTTTTAATAAAGCGTTTTTAATAAGTTCATGGCCTTATTTAATGATTTCGTTGGCTTTGGCGTTGTATACCAAGATTTTAATTTACTTAACCTTCATTTTATTAAGTAGCTTAAGGACTTTGCTTATGTTTTTTATTTCTTTATTGATAATAAGTCTTTAAAACAAACCATGGCAACAAATAATATCTTCTTAAATAAAGTTAGCTATATTCTTAGCGCCTCTAGTACTAAGAGCTTTAGCTTCAATTCATTCACTCATATCATCTCTTGCAATAATAAGGTAGCCTTTTCCCTTGTGTAGTGGCATATAGGTAACATTTAATGCCTACTTTTTCATAAGTTCATTTAATGCAATAAAATAAAAAGGCTCCTCAAGACGTTTTATTAATTGAAATTAATAATTTTTGCATGTTCAAATGTATTTTATATAATTAATAAATAATCCTTTCTAAAAGTATTATGTGGCGATGCAGTGGTAAGTACTTTCTCTCTCTTTGTAACTAAAATTGTTATGGCAGCTTCAAAATATAATTTCCTTCTTCTTATTAGTGTTAACAACAAGCTTAACAATAAAACTTTTTGCAAAAAGCCTTCAAATTTAGCGACTATGCACATTATAATTTAATGCCTCACGTTTAAAAACTTGAAATTGTTTTTTAATTATATTTCTAAGGGTCTTAAGCGTCGTTAAGTATCAGGCGATTTATTAGTATTCTTTGCTATATTTATTAGTTAAAACAAGTAGCTCTTCTTTATTAAAGCTTAAACTATTAAAAAAGCTAAGTTCCCCTTTGTCTCTTAAGTATTGCACTTTTGCTTTTATGTTTAACAAAATATTATTTCGTTTGCGCAGTTTAAGGTTTATTGTTACTTCTTTAGATTTTAAATTAGTAGGTTTTTTAGCGTTAAATGTTTTCACAAGGCAAATCTCATAAGCTCTCAACTTGAAAAGTATCCAATTCTTATTTGTATTACTTTCTTTCGATGTGTCGTTAGTATGCCTTAGCCTCTTAAAAAGCTGATTAATAACAACGTGTGTTAAGCCTTTAATATATCAAACTTCGAAATTAAACAAGTGTATCTAAGCAAGCCATTTAGTAAGTAAAGCGCTAAGATAATTGTAAGCGGCTTTATTTAGTTAAGCAACTAGGGTATTGGCATTTGTTTTAATAACAAAGTGCACGCCAATAAGCCAAATCTTAAGCTTCTTTAAAATATAAAGCATGTCTTTGCACTCTCACTTAGTGGCATTATACTTGGCTTTGGTCTTGCTTCAAAATTCACTCTTATACCTTATAGGGTGTATCTTGTTTATTAAAGAGTTTTTTTAGCCGAAGAAACCGCCTCAACCTATGCCACTAAAATCAACACCAACAACTATTTCTTTAGCACCTTCGCTATAATTAATCCAATACAAAACTAAGAATAAGCACAATGTGTCTTTAAGAGTTTGCATTGCTTTATTATGAATTTTTAAGTCCTAAAAAAATTTAATATCTTTTCTTAAAAGTGCATATAATAGTTTTGCGATAAGTTAAAAATTCTTAATTTAAATTTAAAAGTAAACAATAAGGCTTAGAAATACTTTAACTTTTGTTAAGTTACTTAGTGGGTTTTAGTTCTTAATTTTAATTAAATATCTTACTAAAGGTTTTTTTTCCTTTAAGTTGTATGCGTAACTTATAATATTTATATCATCTAAACAAAACTAAAACTTTGAGCCAATAATAGCACCCGCTTTTTCTAAGCGTTTTAATGTCTTATTAAGGTTTTAAATATGCTTTAGAACAAATCTTTGGATTTCGGGACAAGCTTCTTTTTAGTTGTAATTTGTGTATAGTTCTTTAACTTCTACATCGTTCAAGAACGACATAGCCACGCTAGGAATTAGCGGCTTTAGTATGCAAGTAATTATTCTAACAAACTAAGCAATAGAGTTTGTAGTACCCTAGGAAAGAGTTGTGTTCCTAACTAGGCTTACATTAGGAACATAAAAGGTAATTATATCTTAACTAAACTTGTAAAAAGTTTGTTAATTATAGCTGAAATACAAATTAATAAGGCTAGTGATATAACAACTAGCGAATTCTTTAGAAAACTCATCTACTAAAGGCGGAAGATTGGTATCCCTTTGTGTAATGGCATTTAGTATAATAGCCAAGTTGATAAGTTTGTATTTTTCAAATTTCTTCTTTTTTATCAAAAACCAAGCATTTTGGTATAAACCCTTAAAAAGCTTAAAAACACTTTTATTAAGACGCTTTTGTATTATCTTTGTAACTTTCAAAACCAAAGCTTATGGTAGCGAAAAATTGAGGGCTTGCTAAGCTTTATACTTAATGATTTTAATAATAATTAAGAAAGAAACATCTTCGTGAAACCTGCCATACTTAGGCTAGTCGAATGCTATGGCTTCTTCTTTATTAATTATCATTTCATTGAAGAAAGTTCTCTTCTCAAGCAAAAGTAGCTTTTCGATGTTAAGCTTAGCTAGCCTTTTCGGCGTAAGTCGAGAGTTGCGAGGTATGCTAGTAAAGCGCGGTAACAACAAATCTTAATATTTTCTTAACTATTTTTACTTAGTTCCTTTGTCTTTTAATCTCTTATATCAATTATCTCTCTCTCTTAAGGGGTCGCTTATAAGATCGGCTTCGTTAATTGGCTAAATCTTCTTGGCTTTCGATTTGTACATAGTACTCACCTAAGCTATGGTATTTTAAGTGTTTCGAAAAGAGTTTTTAATTGAGAGGTCATCGTATATCGTTGTTTATTTGAAAGTAGGCGTGGCTTTAGTCAAATAACTAGCTTTAAAAGCTTTAAGAAAAAATAGTTTCGTAATTAACTTTTCCTTTGGAAATATGTTTAAGATTATCTTTAGCTAAAGGTTATTAAGTACTAATTTCAGAACGCAAAACTCTCTTTTTAAGTATTTAATAAGAACAGTATCGCCTTCATTAGTATTATTTAGCACCGCTTTGTTCCCCTCTTCAAAAAGCTTGCTTCTAAGCTTTAGTGGCCGAGGGTTGTATTGTAAGAAGTTAATTAAGCATTTTAAGGTACCAACAGCAGCGCTTAATGTGCAGTCAATTACTCTTTTCTTGAGAAGTTTTCTTTTTTGTAGCTGTCCTTAGAGTTTGTCTTTTTTAGAAAAATCATACTTATTTCATTTTCCTTACGCATAGCTTTGGCGTTTTTAGCGTTTTTCATAGCATCGTTTGTTTTAACTATGGTAATGTTTCTTAATTACTAATCTTAAAACTAAACCAATACAATGCCTTCATTGTAATCTCTAAGGTAGCGAAATAATACTTTGGCTTTGCGAAAGAATAAAAAGCCTAAAATAGCTTTATGCTAAGAGCGTTTATAATGTAAAATTTATTATTAACAACGCAATTGCCTATGGCAATTATAATATTATTAGCAAAATTAACAAATCGAGACTTTATCTTAGTGATTGTTTTCAAAGCTATAATTTAACTTTTAGTAATAAGAAGTTTCAAGAGAGTAGTTGCTTTAAGTGTTATGCAATTAACTTTGGCTTTGGTGTTAAAAGTAGTTTTAACATTAGTGACCTTAATTTGGCTAAGCATAGTGATAACAACCTTTAGTACTAGCGAGAAGTACAAGTTTCTTATCTCAAATGTTGTTTCTAATAAAGCTACTTTAGCGTATAGTGGTTTTTAAGCGCGAGTGCGTTTTATTAGAAGATTCTCAAAGATGCACTTGCTAAGTAGTATTATGATTTTAAGTAGTATCATAAGAATTAAGCCAAAGACCGAGATAGCGCTAAGTACAAGCCATAGCACTAAGTTATTAATGAGAGCTTTTTGTTGTGCGAATAATTAAAGTCGCTAATGTTTTTATTAAGTTTTAAACTTTATTGCAAGTAGATTTCTTAAGATAAAGCTATGAGTTGCAATACGCTTTTCCTAATGCTTATACTTTAGCTAAAGGTTTTCTCGTTTGATCTCCTCAAGTTGTTTTTTATAATTTGTAATTACGCAAGTATTAGTAGTATAAAAGTTTGAAAAAGTATATAAAGTACCATGAAGCGGTTTTTAATACATAATAATATTTTTCCCAATTGTTAACTTTAGTTCTTCGAACTTTAAAGTACTTATATTAGTAATTGATTTCTTTTGCATGCGTTGGTTAATTACTTTAGTAAAGAAGCGAGATGCTTTAAGCGAGTTAATAAAAACCATAATTTCTCTTAGTGTAAGATTCTTAAGAAGTTTCTTTTATGCAAGTAATTTATCTAAGATGTTGTTAAGTTTATAACTATTTTAAGTTAATGCCTTTTGCATACAAGAACTTCGAGAAGACGCCAAATGAGATATAAGTTTAAGAATAGCTAATAATGCTATTAATGCTTTAAATTTCAAAGATCACTTTCTTGCTATATTATTAGCAAGTGATGTTTTAAAAGATGTTTTTAGTGCCGTGTTAATTGTTGTTTTTATGCTTAGGTTAAAAACTTTTGACTTATTACAAGCTAAAATTTATTGCAGTATTATTTTAGTCTTCGCTAAGTTATTAATATTCATAGTATTAGTAAACTTAATTAGTTTTTTAATATCGCGAGATGCCTTTAGTTTGCCATAGGTGAACTAAGACTTAATTTTCTTTTGAAGCTTATTTAAAGTCTTGTACGGCTTTTATTTAAGTGCTCTCTTTCGCTGCTTAGTCTCGATTAGAGCTATTATAGCTTTAAAATTAGTACTATTTGTGCTATACGCCAGCAAATTTTGGATTTGTGCTGATTAGTATTTAGTGCAGTTTTATTAACTAATAATATTTAAGTTAAGGTCTTTTGTAAGTTCTTTAATAAGCTTAATACAACTCATAGTAAGAATAGTCAACGATTATATTCCTTTATCTCTTTTCTCCCTAGTAAGCGCAGCTTCTTTTTTTGCTTTAAGGAGTTTTTCAACTGCTTTAGCTCAACATTTAAGGTTAAGATTATATAAGGTATTTAAGACTTACGTTAAGATGTAATGCCTACCTCTTATGCGAGGCTCCTTTTGCGGTCAAAAAAGGGGGCGCAGACCACGGGCGGCTTCGTGCCCCCCTAGCGAGCACGGACTTACATCCTAAAAGGTTACATCCTAAAAGGGGTTAACGATAGATAATACTTTTGCTAATTTACGCCTACTAAAAGGCCTTATTTAATTGGTTTGGTCATTGCTATATCGCTAAACATCATTTATAACTTAACCCATTAAGTAGTTGTGTGCCGGCGCTATTAAATGTGCCTAGTACCCCGCTAGAGTAGTATTGAGCAACACTTGCAAGGCAAGCCGCATCGTCTGCTAAGTCTGGCTTTAAAGGCCCACTTAGTATATATTAATGCATTAACGCTCTAGGACCTAGAGACCTTGAAGGGAGCCAGGCTTAAGAAGCCGGTTGCCTCAATTGAGGACCTCCCAGTCCACGCGGGGTTTCGCTGTCTCCTCTGCCTCCTTAGAAATCCCTTTTACATAATCCGCCTCCCACGAATGCGAGACCACATACTTAGCCATAATAAGAGAAGTGCGAGAGAGCATAAGTCGACACTGTTATGAAAGGCTTGTCTTCTCCAAACCTACTTTGCTAATAGTGCCTTGGTTATTTATTTTGCTATTTTCAAGGGCGCAAAGGCGCCAAACCCGGCTCATTCAATTGTACTAACGAAGCCCAAAAAGGAATTATTCAAAAAGTTAAAGAAAAATTATAATAATATGAAATATAATCTTAATAAGCAAGCAACTATAGTTTAAGATATTAAAAATTTAAGGTTAGAAAAAGTGCCATGATTACACAATCTAATGCACTTTTTATTTCACTTAATAACGCTAAAGAACAAGAAGATCTAAAGCTTATACAAATTACCACTAAAGAAAAAGCTTAATACAAGCAGTAAAAATACTAAAGATTCTAATCTTATTTAAATCTTAGTTGCAATTAAAGCGGTTTTGAGAAACGCTTATCAGTTATGCAGCAACACCTTGCCAAATTAGAAAATGACACAGCAGCAGGCTAATATCCTAAATAAGTTTTATGCAAGAGCATTTAGTAAAGTAAATAAGTTTTGGTATTTCAAAAACGCGTCGACTCTTGTTACGTACTTTACTACTATGAAGCAGCTATTAATATACTACTATCGCGTGGTGTATAGTAAGAACGGCCACTTTACACGAGCTAAGCCAGACCAAGTGCTTTTCAAGAATGTTATTTAGCCAACTGCTTCACAAATCCAAGCTATGAATGAGATCATGAAAGCCCTGGCTGTTAAGAATGAGGAAGAGGCTAAGCTGGCTTTAAAGCATATCATTTGGCGACTTTACTTAGCCTTGATTTACTATACTATTGGTAGTATGCTATTTAAATCGCTTATTTTAAGTTTTTGCGCTATATTAAGTAGGAAAGTTCGTAGGAAAGGCCAAGGGTTGTGGGAGGAGCCGGGGAATTTCAATAGCTACTTATTGGCTTTGACCTAAGCCGCTTAGCTTGTGATCTTTAATTATGCTTGTTTTTAAGAGCAGGATAATGAAGATCAGATTCTCGTTTTTCTTACTAAGATTTGCAAGAAGTTCTTCTAATAGCTAGCCGAGACACCGTTTAGGCATATTTTGTAATAAAAGCTGTACCTATTTAAAGTTAAAAAGGCTGCAATTGCTAAGCACCAAGCCCAATGGTCCTTAAACAAGCAAATAGTAAAATATCGCGAGGTAAAATTGCAAATATTACAAATCTTTGACTTAGTGGCTTTCGAATATCAATGAGCTCATGCTCTGCTTTATAATAAGCTCTTATTCTAAGCAAAAGACTTGACTCCTATGAAATTATGATGACTAAAAAACAACTTAAATTTAGAAGATTTTAAAGGCTCGTGGCTTTTTTATCCTAGCAATACCGAGTTCTTAGAGAATGCTAAGCTTGCTCTCTTTCGGCGGATTCAAAGCAATGCTAAGCTTCAAGCCATGTTCTTAACTAAGGCTAAGAATGAGAGTATAATCTTGTACCCCAAGGCCATGAATATTTACAAGTCCCACGCCCAAGCATTTCTCTAGCTGTTATTAGTATTATATTATATCCCCGGTGGCCTACTATTGCAAGCATTTAAATTGCTATTAATAATGTAATGTAATAATGCTTAATAGTATTACTTATTTATTTAAAAGAAGTTATTAATAATTTATATTTAGTATTATAAAAGCTAGTAGTAGTTTAAGGTGTACAAGAATAATATTCGCTTTATACTAAAGGTAATTAGTGATTTAATGCTTTTTTACATTGCATATATTTTACCTTTAAGGTAACTATTTCTTTAATAGCAAAAGCCCAATGCCCTCATTTCTCTCTACCTTTAGGTAAAATTAAACAAAATAATATGAGTTAATAAAACACTTTTGGCTTGCTTATGTAAGGCGTGTACCTAGGTAAAAGTGCCTTATTTACACACATTTAACTAGCGGCAGTTTGCAGTATTAATTACCAAAGAGAAGTTTTTTATTAAGGAACAAGCAAACTTTAATCTTAAGAAGAGCATTGGGAAGAATATTAAAGATAAGTTGAATCTTATTGCCTTAGTTAAACTAAGCAATTACAATTATCATACTTTTAATTATGCATATATTAGTACTACTACTCTTACTATGAGTACTTTATTGCATTGAAATTACTAAGCATTAAAGAGCTGGTGTATATTATTCCGGTTTAATTATGTTTTATAAAGAAAGAGACCATAAGGTGCTTTGGAAATACTATCGCTACGAATACTTGATGCTTTCAAGTGTAGTCAGCTTCACCGAAGAAGGGCCTATTCTAAGGCTAACTTATTAGTTATAGCACGAAAGCTATTTAATTAACTGGACTTGCAGTTTCGAGTTCCTAGTTAACGAAATAATATTCTTGCTATCATAAAATACTAACTAATCAAACAAGTAGTTTTAGTAATAAGAATCGGCTTTAGCAAAACAATAGTTGTTATAATTAGTACTACTATTACAAATACTAAAACCACTATTCTTATTTTGCTTATAATTACTTTGCGAGGGGATATACTAAAACGCTTTCACGAAGTAAGTATTCGGCCCTTAGTTTGGTTGGTTAATTGCAAGCAATTGGCTTCACTAGTTATTGTGTTAATTAAAGCCGCGTATACTTAAGGCTTTCTTAAATACTATCATCTTTAAGTTAATAAGTAAAAACTCAATTGCATTGTTATTAATAAGAGTTATCTCATTATTACAATCAGCAATTACCGGCCATGCATGGCCCAATTGGGCTAATACGTTCGGCAAATTAGAATGCAAATAATGTGGTTAATAGCAACCCTACCTCTTGTAATACAAGAAGAGTTTATTAAGCATAATAAGCTAATGAAACCTAAGATTATCTAGGAATTAACTAATCAATTGAATATTAAATACATAATTAGCTTAAAAACCGGGCCAGGTGCCTTAGTTAAAAAAGCTACCAACCTAGTACAAGCATACTAGCCCAAGCAAAAAATCTTTAACTACTTCCGCGATAAAATCATTATCTATTGCCGAACTCGGGAGAAAGTAGCACAGCTTACCAATATTCTTAAGTGCCTTATATACACATTAAAATCCAAAAGCAAAAAGAAGAAAGCTATAATTATCACTAAGTAGCTTAGTAATAAAAATCAGCTAATAATTGTAGCTACATTTGCTCTTAGGATTAGATTTAATTATCTATTTGTTCGCTAAGTAATTTATGTTAATGAACCTAATAAGCTAACTAATTTCTCTTAAGAGTTTAAGAAAGCTAGGTGAAATAAAAGTAAGGCTTCTTTTATTATTCTTCTACATACCAAGTAAAAGCCTCAAGCCAATGAATACTTATTCGCGAATTAAGAGGCCATGCAGCTTTATCTCACACAGTAATATTATTCTCGTGGTATTCTAAGCCAATTCTTAAATACTTAATCTAATTAGCGATGGTGTATGCCGAGTAAAGAGAAGTGTTAAGTTTACCGCGAGCCTCATACAAAAGCGCGATCAGCCAACGTGGTATTTGCCTTACCGCAAAGAGTAGAGATGGAATTCACCGGCCTAAAAGAGGTCTTACGGCAAGATCATGTTCAAGAGCAGGTCTTGGATTGTTATGAGAGCAATTGTAACGTTCCTGTTGTTCGCGGGTACTGTGCGTACAAGCTCGTCGGGTTGGTATTAGCTATGAAGTAAAGTCACAAGACAATTCGGTTCTCTATAGGAATAAAGACGTTATAAGCAGTGGTAAACTATAAGGTAAACTTGCTATATGAATTTGAGCACAAAGCTTTATTACTTAGGAAACTACTATGTTTATATAAAACTGTATTTTAATGAGATCCCTAGATTCTTGAGATTCTTGAATCTCTAAACCTTACGAGGAATCCCAAGGCTCTAAGGATCCCCTATGTGACTTGATCTTGGCTTCTTTGTGCAGACCAAGCTGCCGAGCCTTAGGGCCAAGACTCACGTGATTCCTCGAATCGTAACACTATTCCTTTTCCATTGCTAGCGTGTTTTTACGCTTTAAGTAAGACAAGGAAATATCGACGACTACCAACGGTTATCTTTTGCATTTATTATGCCTTTAATAAATCTTCGCCGCCCAACGCTTGGCGTTGCGCAAAAGAAAAAGAAGCAACAAATTGCCCTAGCCCTGCGCATTAAGGGCGTGGTGCGTCGCGCAAAGTGCTGTTCCTACTGTCGGGGCCGCTTGCGCACTTGCTATTTAAACTTATTACAATTCAAGCGATGCTCTAAGTGCATACAAGCAAAACGAGATTATAACTCTTTTAAGTACCGCGAGTTGTTTGCAGGCCGTTCTGTTTATTGGTTTTTCTTTAGCAAGATGCCGATTTGCTCTTGTTTGCCTACCCCTCCTCCCGAGCCAGAGGGTTCCTTTCCAACCCACTGGTTGCCTGCCTTTGAACCCGAGTGCTCTTCCTCCCCGAGCCCTGAGTTGGCAGGCGCCGAGCGTCCTAATGACCCCGGTTTCCCCTTGTTTGACGATTTTCCCTTTAATCTTGAGGATTTTTTTTAAGCAGGTTTAAGTTTTCCTAATAAAAACTGGTAAGTTTCTTAGGGCAGTTAAGATTTGACTTAAACTCTTAAGTGTTCTTAAATAAAGAGTAATACAACTATTTTACTAAGTATTTAACTTGCCTTTTAAAATACTAATAATTTAATAGTTTTTTTATATTATACTTTACAAGTAGGTTAATTAGTTTAGCGATTGTTTTTAAGGCTAGTGGTGCTCTTAGTAATGCTTTTTTTAGTAATAATATGTGAAACACGAGAAATAACTTTTTTATTATTGCAAGTAGTTGAAGCTTATAATTTAGTGGTTTTTTAGTTTTCTTAATTTTAAAAGGTCTTAACTTCTTATGATTTAGTTTATTGCTTAGTTGCTTTGTATTAATGTTTTTTCATAAAAAATAAACTTTATTTCTTTCTTATAGCATTGGCTTTTGACTACGTGCCTTGTTGTAATAGTGCGCATTTCTTTTCGCTACGAATTGCAATTCTTGAGACAGTTCTTAGTGAAGTTTTTTAATATTTTGGACTTAAATGCGCGCTATATTATTGTTCACTTTTGTATCTATTGGTTTTTTATAAGCTAACGACTTATAACTATAGTTGGTGAAGAAAGGCGTAACCTTAGTGGTTTCCATGAACGAGCTATTGTAGGCAAACTTAACTAGTAGTAAGAGTTTTACTTAGTTGTTTTGGCGATAGTTAATATAGTAATATAAGTATACTTTAATAATTTAGTTTATTTGCTTATTTTCTTTATTAATTTAAAAATAAAAAGCAATTAATAGCTTTCATTTGGTTCTTAAAAAGGCAGTTAAAGCTTTTTAGAATTTTAATATAAACAACTTGTTTTTATTTAATACGATTTCTTCGAGCATATTATACTTAAATACTACCTCCTTAAGGTAAACTTGTGCTAAGTCTTTGGCCGTAAGAGTTTGCTTAACTAATACAAGGGTTATGTATTTAGTAAGTTTTTTTATAATAACTAGTATTATGTTATAGCTAATTCTCGTGGTTAGGTTTTTTAATAATAGTAGCAGCCTTATGAAGTCTTATAATATGAATTTTTAAGGTTTAAGTAATATGAGTATTGTGATTATTTGCTTATAAGGTGCGTGCTAAGTAGGCTTGTTCTTAATGTAGGCATTATAGTTTTCGACTACTTCTTTAACTATGCCGTGGAGTCCTTTGCTTTAGTAGTTCCTTGAAATCCTAAGGTATATTCTACGTATCTCTTGGTGTTTATGCGCGAAAAGCTCATATTGCTTCTTAACGTATGCTTTGGCTAGACTAAGTGAAAGTCATACTTTTTCGTTAACACGCATAATTTTATTCTTAATAATGTTTTATTGAATTGGTTTCTTAGTCTGGTTCAGCGATAGCCTGTCTTTCTATTAAGCAGCTTTCAAGGTATTATGCTAAGAACCTTTTGAAACTAGTTTAATTGCTATTGCTTTCTGTACATTAAGTATCATATTCCTATTATTAAGTAGTTTTAGTAGAGCGGTTTTTTCGTAGATTTTATTGTTTTTATAGCTTGGCAACCTGCTTAACGTATTGGCGCAAGCATTGTTTTTCCCTTGAATATACTTAATAACTAAGTCAAATAAGGCAAGTTTCTTAGCCTACTTAGCTAACCTTTAATTATTAAAAACCTTAGTGATAGTAAAAGTATAAAGATTTATGTAATTAATGTAAATAATAACTAGGAATTTGGCTTCTTATAAGTAGGTTTTCTAGTGCTTAAGTACTTTAACAATAGCTATGAGTTCTTTCTCATAAATATTATAATTCTGCTTAGCCGGGGACATCTTCTTAAAGTAGTAAGCTACAGGGTGTAGCCGCCTCTCCTTGTCTCGCTGCAGGTGTGCTGCGCTAGTGCAGGTGTTAAAGGCATCGGTTTCAACGACGCTTTTTATTTCCTCATTAAAGCTGCGAAGTATTAGTTTCTTAATAAATTCCCTTTTAATTTATTAAAAGGCCTCTTTACACTTGCTGTTTTAGTCGAAAGGTACTTCTTTTCGAGTTAAGTTGGTGAGGGGTTTTGCGATTTTCAAATAGTCTTAAATAAACTATTAATAAAAGTTGATAAATTTTAAATAAGATTGCATGTTTTTAATGTTCTTTAGCGACTTTTATTCATGTACGGCTTTGATTTTCTCAAGGTTAATACTCATCTCTCTCAGGCGTATAACATAGCCTAGGAAGGTAACTTACCTAACTAAGAATTGGCATTTCGATAGCTTTAGTTGGGAGTTCACTTTCATTAGGGCTCCCACGACTTGTTGAACGTGTTTCTCGTACTACTTAGGATACTCTGAGAATACAAGAATATTATTTAAGTAGCAAATGACTATTACCTTAATGTAGTTCCTAAGAATCTCATTATTTTGTCTTTGGCAAGTGGCGGGTGCGTTCGTGAGTTCAAACGGCATAATCGTATACTTTTATAAGCCAAAAGGTAAGATAATAGTTATCTTTTATTCATGTTCCTTTCTAATTTAGATTAAATTAAATGCATTGCGCTAATTAAGCTTGGTGTATATTTTTGCTTTGGTTAACTTATCTCGTAGGAATTGTGCGTTTGGTAAAGAGTATACATTTTTTATTGTTTTATTGTTAATTATGCGAAAGTCGCCGCAAGGTTTCTCCTTTAGGTCTTTTGATTTTTTGGCGATTAGCATATTAATAACGCAAGGTGATTTTAATTTTCAAAGCTATTTCTTTTTTACTCTTTGCTTACACTATTCCTTAAGCGTCCTCGTAGTGGCGTAGTTATAATAGCGAAGTTTTTCTGCAATAAGTACAAATTCTTTTTTGAAGTTAATCTCGTGATCTTATAACTAATGTTTTGATAAGGCCTTTATGTTTTGGAGATTCTTAAATATCTTTGCGTACTTTTTATATAGTACGAGCAACTGCTCTTGTATATTAACCAACTAATTGAGTTGATTCTTGGTTTTTAATTGTTTAAGAGTTCGACTCATTTGATTGAAGTCTATTGGCGTTATCTTTAAGAAGGCGGCGCTAGCCTCTCTATTGCCGGAAAGTTAATTGCGTTTGCAATGATAATTGTTGAACTTAATTATCTTAGTTACTTAATTTATGTTGAAGTTATGGCTATGCAATTACAAGGTTCTTAATACTATGTTGTGTTTCTTAATAAGTATAATATCAAAGTAAAGTACTTTATAATAATCTCCAACTTGCATTGTAATTTTATTAGTTCTTTCGCGAACTTATTTGTCTTTTCTTGCGTTTTTTCCGTCGAGCAATACAAGCTAGTATAGCTTGAGGTTCCAAATAGTAAAAATGTTTCATTTTCTAACGAAGGCTGGGTTTATGAAGCGTTCCATGGCTTTTGAGTTAACCAATGCCTTGGTCTTGATGTCGGCTAAGAAAACAATAAGAATTAGTTGATTTGCTTCTTTTATTACCGCTAGTTCTAAGCGTCCCGATACTATGGTAGCACATTGTTGTTGTTTCTTAATAATTCTTCTTGTGGTTTCATTTATTTATTATTACAACTTATTATTATAACTAATTAAAGTGTAAAGCGTTTTTAGTTTAAAAACTACTAGTTTTTGAATCTCATTGACTTTCAAGCGTTAACCCAATGGTGGTTTATAAGACTATTGCCTCCTTCTCTAGTAACGCTTATTCGCGCCTTCTTAGAGAACTTCCCACGTATTCTTAACTTAAAGACAATTATTTAATAGTTTTAGTACAAAGGATTCCCTTGCCTCTCGCATGTTGGCTACATAGCGCTTTAGCCTAACCTCAATGTTCTTAGTGTTTTCTTGGAAAACTATAGTCTTGCTATCCCAATAAGCAATAATACACTTCTTCCGGTACTCTAAGTAATCATAAGTCCGGTTGACTTCGATGAAGTATGGCTTGCCTCTAAGGGGCAGCCCCCCTTGGTGCCATACCCGTTGGCTATTGGCGAAGCTGCTAAGAGTCCAAATCTTGTTTAGAGATGATAAGTGGTCATAGCTATAATTGTTCATATTCTCATACCAGAGGACCTAACTCTCTTGCTCTAGGTCCAATAACCTAACAGCTTTGTTGTCGAGGGCCCATTCTTTGTTAGAGGGTCTCGCATAGTCTTCATCGCAGAGAGTCACTTGTGAATCCCATTCAGCGGCAGCGGCCTTTCGATACTCGGGTTCTCGCTCAGCTAGCCCCACTTGGCGTTGAGGTGTCTCACCCGATTTCTTTTAAGAGCAGTTTTAAGCAAGGTGTCTTGATTTGCCATAGTTATAGCACAAGCCCTTCTTACGCTATTTCCGCTTTTCTTTTTATTTCTTTGTTTATTTATCTTTGCTTTTCTTAGTTTTATTTATTTAATGATTTTCTTAGTTATTTCTTTTTCTACCGCTAGGCTAATAAGAGCCCTATTTCTTTTTATAACGCTAGGGAAATTGCGGTTTTTGGAATTAAATAAAAGCAAAGTAATCTTCTTGCTTGCGCTATCTTTTTTTAATACGATTATTAATTTCAATTGCGATTTTAATTAAGGCGTTTAAAGTAGTTGTTTTTGGTGCTCGGGAAACCTTGTTCTTAATGTTGTTCTTAAGGCCCTAGTAGTATTAGGCTCTTAATGCTTTGTTTGTTCACTTTAACCTCATTGCGTAGCATTGGAATTTGGCCGTGTAATCGTGAACGCTGCCTTTCTAAGTTATACTTAATAAGTGCTTCTTAGCTTGCTCAATTTTGTTAAGATCTTCGAAGATGACCTTAATTGTAGTTGCAAACTTAGTAACGATTTTAAAGATAATTTTGCTTTTCTTTGCCATAGCAATAAAACAAGCTCTAGTTACCGCGCGATTGTTAAGGTAGTTAATTAAGGCTAGTTTAATTCAATGAGCCGTAGCTTCCCTTAAGAATAAGGCGATTCACATAACCTTTAAGAATTCTTATTCTTAAAACTTGTTGTTGTTAAAAGTAATATACATATTATATTAAAGAATGAATTGTTTAAGCTTGCCTTGATCGCCGTGGAAGTTGTCCAGGGGGTTAACCTTAGGGCCGTTAGAGGCCTTCTTAACCTTAGTTACCAAGGTGGTGGCCTTATTATCCGTCTTCGTAGAGGGCTCTCCCTTAGTAGACATATTAAGTGGTAATACTTCAAGTGGAGTGCTTAAAGTATAACGTTTCTGCTGTTCGCGAGTACTGTGCGTATAAGCTCGTTGAGTTGATATTAGCTATGAAGTAAAATCACAAGACAATTCGATTCTTTATAAGAATAAAGACGTTACAAGTAGTAGTAAATTATAAGGTAAATTTGCTATATAAATTTAAGCACAAAGCTCTACTACCTAGGAAACTACTATGTTTATATAAAACCGTATTTTAATGAGATCCCTAAATCCCTAGGATCCCTAGATCCCTAAACCTTACGAGGGATCTCGAGGCTTTAGGGATCCCCTACGTGATCTAATCTTGGCTTCTTTGTGCAGACCAAGCTGCCGAGCCTCAGGGCCAAGACTCACGTGATTCCTCGAACCGTGACACAAAGTTAGTAAGACTTTTTCTTACCGTGTTACTTGGCTTAATCAAAACGTTAACCTTAACTAATACAATGCCTTTAATTTAAAGTATACTTCGCATAAAGTTAAAAACTTTCATTTTAATAATTGTAAGCAAGCAAAACCCCTTGCAAAGTTACTTAAATAAATCAAGACTTAAGAAAACAATGTTAATAATTACAACGACCTTAATAACAACAAAGAGATAAACCAACGCTTAAAAATAAGCTTGTTTCAAAGGGAGAAGTAGTGTAACGATTGAAAGCGCTCAAAGCCTCATTTTTGGCATCCTGGCTTAGCCAAGCTTATTAAGATTAAATAACCTCATAATATCCCTTTATATATAAAAACCTACGCTTCTAATCTTCTTTTCTTCGTAGTTATAATTTCTAAGGTAGTCTTATTATCTTCACAAAACTCTTATTATAATGTAAGGCCGCAGTCACACGTGATTACTGTCTTTTTAAAGCAAGCGTTACACGTACTGCCTCAGGCCTACTTCCAAAGAACCTCAGCACAAGCAGTTCTTGCGTACCAATACTTAGTTTACTTAGTTTGTTCTTAGCAACGACCTCGTTTTGTTCGTTTATAGCCTTATAAAACGGACTGAAGTTCTTTTTATACTACTAAAACGTTAGTTCGTTGAAAGGTCGTAAAACGACGTTGTTCAACGGCTGTTTAACTATCGACTATATTGGTTGGCCCTGGTGAAACTTTAAGATGTGAATAGGCGATACACTAAGAGGAGCCCAGCCTATTCGCTTAAATTTAATTAACTTATTACATCTAGACTTATTAATGTAATAAGATAATACAATTGAAAAGCGAATAAATTTCGTAGATAGAAATCTCAAAGGTTAGGACTTTGCTCTTTCGCTACTCGACGAGCAGTCTTCTTTGACCACTTTTTGGCTTTCAAAGCCCTGCTAATGCTAAATATCGACACGAGAACATTAAATTTGTTCTATTGAAATATTGCTATTTCATTTTCTTTAGATATAATTCAAGCTTCTTTAAAAAGTGTTTGCACAAAGCATCAATTATCAAAGGTATAATTAGGCGAGGTCTCTCACCACCATTTGGCGGGGCTTTTGTAGTTGCGTAATAATAAACGTTTGAGCGTATTGCTTTAATTAAATGCTCACTGCACTCAATAGCCTTTGCTATTTTATTAGTTTTTAGCTTTTTATTAAATATTATGTCTCAAATTAGGTCGTACTTTGAAGAAGTGAAGTTGAGTGCCATGGCTTGGTCACATTTGAGTTTAATTTCAATAATAAAAGGGATGTGTTCTGACGAGCTAAAGAAGGTCTATAAATATGAGCCGGTGGCCGTTTAGCGCTAGTCTACATAGAGCTAGCCTAGTTTTTGTGGACTTGTATAAGCGAGACTTAGAGTTTGTGGTTGCTTTGACAGAGGGGGAAGCCAGTTTTGCAAGCGATTGTAACTTCATTTTCTCATCCTTAAATTGGTCTTCGCGACGATACTGGCGTAATATGGCAATAGCAATTTAGTGGTAACTTACAATATTAAACCTACTTACACTTATTAATCTTAACCTTACTTCCTTTAAAATCTTTTAAGCTTATTTTAATATCCACGAATAAGACTACTATTAGGCTAACAACCTCTTCTATTAATGCAGTACTGGTGTGAAACAATGCAAGTGTTAAACTTATTTATTTACCGCCGTATTCTCCCAATTTGGATCTTATTAAAGAGTTCTTTACTAAACTAAAGGTTTTTATTAAGAAACACTAGCAGAGTTTTGTAAACTTTTTAAAACAAGACTTTATTGGATTTCTAAAATGGTGTATTAATATCATTGGGGACAAGATAAGTAGCGCCAAAGGTCACTTTAGGCATGCTGAGAAAACAGTCAAAGAAGTTTAATAAATAATTTAAAGATTAGTAGCTTGATTTAGTTCTCCTCAGTAAATGCAAAAGTCGTCTAAGTTACATTAATAAATTAATGCCTTTATTATGTAACCCAGTATGAAATATCTTTAACAAAACAATAAGCAACCACTGGCCTCACGCTTACGCTTTTATTCTTGTTTTTATTATTATTCTTACTAGTGAAAAAGTTGGGATCTTAGTTCTCATAAATCTATTCAAGGTCTAAACTAGCTTTCATTGCCTTTTCATAGGCATTTATGTATTTAGTCTTTAATATATTATTATTAACTTGTGATTGCTATTAAATAGTATATTCTTTTAAAGCAATATCTTGGAGTTCATGGATTAAAAGAGGTTCAATTACAGTCTTAATAAAACAAGAAGAGATAAATTATAAGTTTGCTATGGCTAAGGTTGGTATTAATAATTAAGAAGATAGTCCAAGCAGTACATTAGTAATATTAAGAGAGGAATATTCAAAGTTGGCACATGAGCAGCCCTCTGATGCCTTTTAAGTTGCTGCTGTTCTTCTGCATATATCTGCTCACGGATTCCTTTGGAGACGTCATTATGAGTCCGCAAATGGCCGCCGTGCTTCACATGACGTATTAAAGCCTTTAGTTAATAAGTTTTTAGCTTATAGTGCTTCCTTTTAATTGGATTTCTTTAGTAGTATGGCCCAAGATGGCAAGGGGAGCCGGGGCAACGCATGAGGTTATACACGTCTCACCAAACCAATGGTTTCTTGGTGATTGCTTTTTTAGTATTTAATTGAGTGTGCCTTTTTGCATGCATCTGCTGTGTTGCAGAAGATCTACTTTGTACGTCACTCCTTCTTACTAAAAAGGTTTAAAGTTAACCTGTTTCTATATACTTAAAAGAGATATCCAGCCTTAGCTTTTTACTAGTACAAAAGATTTCTCCCTAAGCTACAAGCTGCTTCTCTATTACTAGTCATTTAATGTTAGTTTTGTTAAATCGCTTTATAAGATCTTTTTCTAACTAATTAGTTATTAAAATGATTATATTTGTATTATTTGGTTTAATATGCTTGTTTGATGGTAGCTTCTTGCAGAGGAGTTTCTTTAGCTTGGGTTGCAAGAACAAGGGCCAGTAGAAGATTAGTATTAGGATAAGATTTTGCTTTGTATTCTTAGAAATTAGCTTGTTATTAAACTTAACTTTTTATTCAATCGTATAGTGTATACAGCTGGGAACAAGCTCATTATATGCCTCTTCTTCTACCTATTCATTTATGTGAAGCAATTGGAGTTTATTTGGCTGAAATGTCTTCTCTTACTGGCTGTGAGTATTACTATGGTTACTCTTTGTGTTTAAGTTCATGGGGTGATTTTGAAGTGCAAAGTTAGCAGTAGTTAATTTCTTATCAAATGATAATTCCTCCTTAGTATTTATCAATTGAGTGCCTAATATACGCGCCGGTAAAAGGGACACAAATGGCTCAAAGGGCAACAAGTCACGTAAGTAATCATATGCATCACTGCTTGCTTGCAATGATGACTGCGATTAAGGCTGTTTATGATACTGTGGAATACTTATTGGAGCTACTTGGGCTCGATATTAACTTAGCTCTTTGCAGTGGATAGGCATCTTAATGTTTTAATAATTGCTGTTTACAGAATACACAGGTGCAAATACGTGCTATTAATAGCTAAATGTGGTCCGTGCATTGGTGGTTTTGGTGGGGTAATTTAACCCGCTAATTTGTTCTTCTTAAGTTGGAACTTCTTGAAAAGAAAGCGCTTGCTTGAGTTGGTGATATAAAGGTAAGAGTTTATAATAAATGCGCAATAGTACTGCAATTAATATGTTACAAACTTCAGCGAAATAATAAAACGATTTTTTTTTATGTGATTATTTATAGCAAGACTATTTATTGGTACCTTGAGGAAGCATATGAGTTGCAATTAGGTTAACTTACTTATTGTATTAAAGTTTATAATGATATGATCTTAGTAGTTATAATTTTATGCTATGTGGGTTTTTTAATGAAGAGCCTTTTAACGAGATGAATTAGGATATTTACCTGAACACGTGACTTAATTAGCAACATTATTTTAGTGCTACGTTTAAATGAAAAGCATAACCTCAAATGCTGTTGTAATTGTCTCAAGAGTGAAAAACTTAGTTCGCATTTAGACTAGCCATACTAGCTTGTGGAACAGTTCATAACTAAACTCTAAACCTTGGCGACGTTGATCTAGTGGGGGCATATGGGGCAGGCCTTAGCAAATCCTAGTGCATATTTACAGCCTCACTTGAAAAGCCTTACATTGCCTACTTTTTTTCCTATTATCAAAATTTGCTTTAATGCATTCCTTTTTATCTTAAATCTAATATACTTTAAAAAATCTACTATGCAGTAGTAGTTAATAATATTGGCATAAGGTGGCGAGAAGCCAAATTCCCTGAACAAAATAGGCCAGTGTTTTTTGTTCCTTAATGGCGGAGGCGTGCGCGAACTCTCAATGCTTTATATTTTGAAGAGCATTATGGATTAGTTAAATAAAAATCGCAAGTTTAATGATTTGTAATTAATAAAGCCATGTAAAGTATTAATGCTATGATTTGTAAATAAAACGATTGGTAGTAAAGCGTAAGCATCCAAGAGCAGAGACTACTACTAATTGTTCAAGCCTTATCAGGTGAACCTCAAACCAAGCGCTTAAGTTAGTAGATATCCGGGCATAATATCGTTATTGGAAAATATAAAGAGGCCATGTAATCAAATAAGAGCTTTCTTATTGTGTACAAACTTGTTCGTGTTTTGCGTTCTCTTCTCCTTAAAATCCTTAGCTTTTTAAATGGCTTTAGCTTTAAAGTAGTTGTAATTACAGGAGCAGGGCTTAGTGTATACAAACTTTTTTCTTTTCTTTTTCTTTTTATCTCTAACCTTGGGCCTTGCAAGCTTACGCGGAATGTTTATAAATAATTGTTTATAAATAAATGTCTCTTTCTTTGGTTGGCTTTTTTTCTTTCTTTCCTTTTTCCCTTTTTTGTTCTTTGCTGTCCACATTAATGGAAACACTGTCTTAGCCTCCAACCCTCCACTACTCCATAACTTTACCTTTATTTAATTAACTTTAATTTAAAGCAAGTGTATAACCAAACAAAAAGATTTCTAATATATACACTGCCCTTTTATTATTTAATTCGTGGTTATTTTAATTATTGCCTAATAATAAGAACTATTAAAGGGAATTGTAAAATAAATGAGGTTAAGACCTTATACACTTTTTTTTTTTATTTTTTTTGTCTCTTAGTACAGCAAAAGATTACGTACGAATAGTTTTTATACATTTTTCCTTTGCTTTTATTTTCCTTTACTCTTTTTGTCCCGTTACTGCCTATTGTGTATGCTTGCAAAAAAGCTGTCTTCACCTTTAAATCCTTTAGGCCTACTTATATTAAACCTTGCAAACTACCTTACAAATTACTTAGGTACATTTATTTAAAGGTTGTATATAACTAAGTAATTACTTTTTAAATGTGTTTACTATTAATTTGACTTTGCATTTACGATGCTTTTAAGCTTGGCTTAGAAATAAAAGCAGCTTAAGAAGATAATAGATATTAAGTTGATTTGGTGGTAAATATCTTTTTTTTTTTTTTATATTTATTGTATTTTTTATTATAAGTCTTGTTTTCTTAAAGCAAAAATTGCAAAGGTTATTGGTATTATATAGTTTAGCAAAATCTTTATTATAATAAGAGATTCTTTTAGAGGAGTATGCCCTTTTAATAGTATGTTAGTTTGTAGTTTAGATATTATTTTTATAATCTTATTTTCTCGTGAACGAAGTATTTTGTGCCGTACTTTTAATATTAAGAAATGTTATTAAAACCCCGCTCTTATTCTTACTTATTAACTAAACTTTAAGTGTTGCTTTTATTTTTCCTTAAGTATAGCAAAACAACTAAGAACAGGCAAAGACGGTAATAAACACCAGAAGCTTCTACTTATTACTTTATAATATTGTAACTAATCTTTATTTACTTCATTTGCAAATTGACAACCTTTCTTCTCTTGGCTTAGAGCTACTTCTTAATGCTGCTCACACCGCTAAACCCATCCCATACCATCATTAAGAGCGGTACATATTGCTATAATACACATATTGGACTAATTAGGCTAGTCAACTTGGAACATATTTTATTTATTTAAAGCTACTTGATTTTTTCATTATAAGTATATGCTTAGCATTTGGTGAAAAGCGGTTATTCAAATGGTACATCCAAATAACTAGTGTAGGTAGCATAAGCGCAAATGCAGCAATAAATGGCTTCATGCTTTTGAGGCAATTTCTTTCTATTCTAGGTCTTTTATCCGCGGCCTTGTTATAAAGCGTGAGACGTTTTACGGGCTTTGCTTTAGTAATTATTTTGTATACTTTAAGGTGGCGCTTTAATCAACTTAGTGCTAATAAGCGCGAAAATAAAAGTTTACTTAGTTTTCTCTTATAATATATGCAAGTATTATAATTTAAGATACTATTAATTGTTTATAAAGAACCTAAAGAACTAAGTATATTAGCCTCTAAACTTTATTTCTTTAAAGCCTTTTTGAGCAATAAGTCCTAGTGTTAACTTTTTAAGATTAAGCGAGATTTAGTGCTAAGGATTTGTACATATATATCAAAGAGTTTGTGTTTAAAAAGAAATACAAATAAATACAAAGATTAAAAAATTTTATTTATATTATTTTTATTCTTTATAAATTTAACTAAAAGCTACAAAAGACATTTTATAAGTTCTTATTTAAAACCCTATTGCAAGTTGCACCTGATTATACATTGCAATGTCTACCAACCAAGAAACCCAAGTTTTTTTAGATTAATTAAACTACATATGCTTTCGATTCTACTAAGTCTTATTATAATATAATATTATCTCATTTTCAACCCATAGCGCCGCCTTATGCTGCGTATTGCCGGTTTCTACCACCAGATGCTGAGAATTATACTTAAAAATATTCTTTCCATTAGCCTTATATTTATTATTTAGGTTATTTAGGTTCTTAATTAGTATGTATCTAATCTTTTTTCACCAACTATTATTTGCTAGCGTTGGTATAATTGAAGCAATTATATTCTTTATCTTAGTTCATTAGTCTTTATATTTGGTATTACTTGCTTCCCCCTCTCTTCACGTTTAATTAGGAATAATAAGATACGCCTTAATGTATTCGTCCTTTAGTATTTTCGCCTTCAGCTTGGGGTGATATTTGCTCTCATTTTTTAATGAATTAAGCATTATAGTCTTAAATATCTTAGCCTTGGCCTTGGGAGTTTATTCCTTAACACCAGTTATTAATTAAACATTGTCGAGATTAAAAGACATGTTTTCCTAATAATATGCAGTAAATATCTTCTTGTGATTAATGATGTATAATATTGTGTAGTTTTTTAACTACATTATGCTTATATTAAACTATGTTACTAGTATATTCTTACTATTTTTGGCTTTTATAGTCCTTAAATTAATGAGATCCTGGATAATGAAAGTACTTAAGTCTTTTAACTTTAAAGCTAATTCTTAGATTACAAATGGTGTTTACTTAGGCTTTTTCTTGTAGAAGAAGTTTGGTATTGGTCATTTTTCTTAGAGATTAGGAAGCTCCATTCGCTTGTTAAGAGTGGATGCATTGCGCTAAATAAGAATAAGAGTTTCTATGCGCACACCTTGAGTTTCAAGACTACTGTAGGCGGGTTCGCATTCTTTATTATTGTCTCGCTTGAAAATATTTCTGGGGTTTGGCTGAAGTAGTTGGGCACTTTTGGGGTTTGTGTTATTTTTGTCAAAAAGAATGTATAATACAACAAACTATACCTTTGAGAACAAAGGAGTCTTCTTACTGGCGATAAGGGAGCTAGAGAAGTTTGTAAAAGCAAGCTATAAAAGTAATAATAATTGTTTCATAATTAATTGAATATAATGGACTCAAGTAAACAAAGAATATAGCGTAGGTGTTTATTATTGCTTATTAATAAAAGTGCGGTATGGAGTATGTAGGTTAAGAAACACGCCAAGGGAACTATATTGTAACAATTACTACGATGTGCTTTACATATACTAGGGGGAGGATGGGGGAGAAATGTTAAATTAAACTTTAATTACTAATATCATTTCACTGCTTTTACTAAGCTAGCACTTCATTTCCACACCATCTACATGCAGACCCTTGGACTGAAAACTCAAGCTCATTAAGACTGCAGAAGACTAAAGATTGAGAGCCACTTATTCGCGAGATTTTTTCCATTATTTTTGATTAGAACAAGTTGTTCAGGAGTGAGGTCCGGGTATTTCCGACCAATTGATATTGCTGTACAATTTGCCCCTGCATTTAGTAGCATTTTAACAATATTCGCGTTACCTAGGAAAACCGCAAGGTGCAAGGGTATGCCCCATTCTTTGGACATAGCTTGGTTTGGATTAACACCCTTATTTAGTAAAAATTTGGTTATGAGCTCTTAAATCCCAGTGTATTGTTCACGCCATTAAAGAAGCATGGTGCTAAACAAGAAATAGGGCTTTAGCCTGGCCCCGTACTCAATAAGCACCTCGGCCACCATCATATTAGCGCTTTTTAATGCACAAAACTAATAAAGAAATTAGTAAATATTTTTATATGTTTTGAACTTTAGCAAATTATTAAATCACTTTTAAATTACAAAAACTACAAGGCTAAGAAGTACTCATAAGAGTAGTTTTCTCACACGGGCTAATAGCATTTGAATTAATTCCTCGGGAGAGGAATTCTTAAGTATACGCAAGATTCTTAATAAATCTTTTTAGTATATGTTAGCCTTAAATATTAAGTACTTTTAAATTAATATCCCTAAGGGCAAAGATGTCTTCACACCTATGTACCTAAGAAGAGGCTCACCGCCAGTTTAAGTCGTGCTATTAGGAGGCTTAAAGTCGGCACTTTGCGTTGCATTTAAATCCAAGCCGTGGTCCAATAAAAGACAAATCACAGCAGGGTCTTGCTGCATGTCTTCGCCATACACGGCGTTTCTTACTTAAGGCGTAATAGAAGCGCCCGCGGCGAGCAGCGCGGCTACTACCTTCACATAGCCCGGCTGAATGCCTCTAGCTACTAACAGAACAAGTCCCTTGTTGCGGTAGTAAGAGGTAAGCTGGCCACTAGCAATAATATTATGGATTTGTAATAGGTTTTTAAACTTGCATGCATTTAGGAAAGTCTCGCTATATTCTTTATTGGTGGGTAGGGATGTTAATGCTATGGTGAGTATGCAGGTAGTGGAGCCGGGCTAATGTAGCATAGAGGTGGTTTTTATGTAGTAAGGAAAAACAAGATATAGTGAATTAAGATAAAAAAAGCTTTATAAAGAAAGTCAATTGGTTAACAAATAAAAATACAAAGATTTAGGCGGATTAATAAATGCACATATATATATTGCCTTAGTGCACAATAGTGTAACTAATTTAATATTTACAAGCAATAATAAGTAAGTAGATATCGCTTGGCCTGCTTTTTTATAAATATTGCACGCCTCCCTCAAGCATAATAGCAACAACCCAAGCCAAAGCTAAGTCTTTAGAAGAATGCTTATATAAGAAGCTTGGTTGTGTTACGCTTTTTTTTCTTTCACTTGGTTTGCCGCAGCCGCACGTGCAGTCGCATGTTCCAAAGCACAAACAATACTAATGAGGCGATGAGAGGAAACCTTGTATTGTTTACATATATCTTTATTATATTGCTACAAATTAGCATCAATATAATTAGCGACTCAAAAGTGTACTTATTTAAACTCAAATCTTATAAAAGTTTTCCACATCTTAATATGTTTTGTAAATAAGGCAACTATTTTGTTATTTTTTAATTTAAAAACATAAATAATGCGAATTAACAAAGTCCTTTCGTGTATACGGCATAATTAGTACTAAGCTATTAAAGTTAAATTTAGTTTACTTAGGAAGTATTAGTTTGGTTTCACAAACTCGTTGTTTATGGCAAGTAGACTCCGAGAAACTTTCTACATGGCTCGGTTAATTTCCCGGGGCGGGGGGGAGAAGGG